>CAUZLF010000318.1:10029-138090 GCA_963580285.1 Lucinisca nassula | reverse complement strand
CTATTCTTCACAGTTAAGCATGGTACTTTATGATAATTGAAGAATAGTTTTTGTCAATTCTCCATAAAGACCTATGTTGTGGGTATTCATTAGAAGCGCCTCTTTGAGGTGGTTCTAATGAATACCCAAACATAGGTTTATATGAAGAAATAAAGAAAACTATGCTTCAATTATTAAAAAATACCAAGCGTATCTGTTACTATATTATCAAGAGCGTTTGTATTTAGTAGTCAAAATTTTGACTGTTTTAGTGAGAACAATATCTAATAGAGTGGTGTTTTTGCTGAAAAAAAAAAAAGGAGTAGCTTAACCCCTTTTGTACCAAATGGAATCTTTCTCCTTAGATAAAGCAGGAGTCCATTTAAAAATTTAGGGGTGTTAGGTTGTGTTTTCTTCAAAATTTATTTGGAAAATGACTGAACTTTCTGCAAACAGTGTAGGCCCTGATCAGATGCCGCATTCTGTGGCCTCTGATCTGGGCCTGAACTGTTTGCCAATTACCCATTTTGAGGTTTCCAGTACAAAAAGGGTTAAAGCTACTCACATTTTTCAAGCAAAAATATGTGAAATATATGAATTATATAAAACGATCAAAGTTTTAACAATATGTTAACTAATTATTAGTTTTGAACAACTGGGCCAGTGTTTCTTTTTTTTTTTTTTTTTTGCATCAATATGCAAATTTTTCCCGCAAAAGTACCAGAGAATTAGATATTGCGTTTACCGGAACAGTGAAAAATTTGTCTGCTATGTTGCTCCATAAGTCAACAATGCTTTAAACAAATGAGCTCAGGATAATATGTTATTTTGATTCTAGACGGGGAATATGGAATCAAATTCCCCACCCGACTATAAGTCATTGTTGCGAACAATGTGGACTCAGAGCAATTTTCATCTTGTTTGTTGTCTGCTGGTTTATACTTCAAAAGTCATTTTTGCAAACAGTGTGGACCCAGATGAGACTGCTCCTTCAGGAGCAGTCTCATCTGGGTCCACACTGCTTGCCTGTATGAAAAATATGTTCGAGAAGTTTGCAAGAAGATTCAGCAGATGACATTTTTAGACATTTTTAGACTAAAGCCCCTATTTACAAGAATGGATGTGTCCAAATTCAAAGATGGAAGAGTCCACTTCAGAAACTAGTGACGAGACTGTGCGGATGCGCACTGCGCGAATGCGCAGGCTCGCCTGAACCTTTGCTGCTCGCATGTGCCATAAGTACCAAAATCGCTTGACGGGGCCCATTTCATCTCGATGTCAGGTAAAAGTCCCATAAAATCAGAACCAACCACTCTAAAATGATCTAAATAGTATTGATGGGGGTGTAAAACCTCAACACAAACAATGCTTTAACAAATGAGCATTCTATTCGGAAACAAAAGAGTACTAATTACTTTTCCAGATATTACATCATTCCAAAGAAATATGATTACATTGCAGTTACTACTTCTGTTAATGAATGAGAATATACAGGTGTTTCAAGCATATGACAATCACTGACAGTTCAGTAACTCATCTCACATCTGTTAGTCTTGGCAAGCTATAGCTCACACTGAGCTGCAAAGTATGTAACTTTGAAACAGACAGACAATAAGAGACTATGGAAGTACTGGATGTATGTGTGTGTGTGTGTGTGTGTGTGTGTGTGTGTGTGTGTGTGTGTGTGTGTGTGAATTCGGGTTTAACGTCGCTTTCATCAATTTTTCAGTCATATCACGACGGTGTCTGGTTGTGACAGTGAGCTCAATGCTCACTTTTATAGTGCTGCCTCACTGAAGTATCATGTCCCAGACACATTACATGATACCACACCCAGTCACATTATCCTGACACTGGGTCAACCAGTCCTAGCTCTACCCCATAAATCTGAGTGCCAAGCGAGGAGCAGCTGGTACCATTGTTAACAAATTTTGTATGTCACGGCCCGGGATCGAACCCGTGACCTCCCGGTCCCCGGAGCGGACACTCTACCAACTGAGCTATCAGGGCGGGTACTGGATGTATGAATTCACAGTACTGTACTGGGGTTTAACGACCCGTCCAATCTTTCGTGTCATTTTGTTGTGTCCCAAAGAAAGGGAGAAAAGTGACAGAAGAGGTAGTAAAGGAGATGAAAAAGAGGGTAAGGGGAAATGAAGAAACAGCAGAAATAAACAAGAAAGATGTGTTCGTGAAACACTGATGCCCCCGGACAGCACCATTCACAAGTTATGCCCAATGTTTAGGCGAGGTACTTTAATTTTTAAGGTCCAACTAATTCCTTGAGAAATTCTTTTAACACCAAAACACAGGGCTATGTTATATTAATTACCAAAAAAAAGTCCTCAAAAAATATCCGTGCCAGTTCTGAAAAAATTAGGATTTAATAAGCAGAAAAAGCATTAAATAAGTAATGGCCAGATAATAGCACCATACGCTGTTTTACCGGCTGTAAGGCTCCTCACGCGCAAACAAATCACGTCATCAAAAACAAAACTTACGTCAGAAATTGATAAAGGCAGTCTTTCTACATTCTATTTTTTAATAGATCTACAAGTCATTTATATTTTCCTTGTATGCTATTGATAAACAAGATCTATGTTCAAGTTGTAAGAATAAACATTTTTTTGGTCGGAAAATACATTTGTCAATGTCTCAGGACAAAATTGTAATGTATGGAAGCACATTTGTGCCATCTGAATCAACTGAATTAATATCGTAAATATGTGCATACGGTGTATTCCGGTAACACGGCGCACGTAAGATTTTGACAGTTATGTGTGACTTTGTGGAAGCAACCACTCAAAAATCACAATCAGAACAATTGCAACACTGTCCTATCTACTTACTGCAATAGAAATTGACCGCTGACTTTTTAACAGGCAGGAAAAATAATAGGGGTGTACCCCCTTGAAACTGATTTACAAATTTTGTCTCCCAACATTGCGCACAATAACTGTTTTGAGCTGACTGAACACAAAGGTTGACTCAAACAACCTTAAAAGGGGCAAAATCCGGATGAGAAAAATATCTTTCAGCTAATTTGCCATGAGGAATGCATATATGAAATTTCAAAACCCTGGCAGACAAGGTTCTAAAGTTTTGCTATGCATCACAAAGCATATGCCTACAATATACCCAAAGTGACAAAGGGCCATTAGCCACAAAGTATTTTTCGGAATTTAGTCAAAAGTTTATCAGGATATCTACTCGTCACCAACTTACAAGGCTCCAGCTCCAATAGATTTTGAGATATTTTGCTGACAAGATTTTATAAAAAAAATTCAAAGGGCAGTAACTTTTGAAAAGGGCATAATCCGGATAAGAAAAAAATACGCGTTAGCTAATTTTCCATGAAGAATAGATATATGAAATTTCAAAACCCTAGCATGCACGTTTCTTGCATTATGCTATGCATCAAAGGCGTAACGGAAAGTCGAATGGACGAACCAGAAGCAATATGCCCCTCCAACTTTTTTTTAAAGTTGGGGTCATAAAAAACATAACGAAAGCACGCAGATTCAAATCTATTGGAAGATTTGATCACCCCCCCAAAATAGCCAGAGAAAAATTCTGAGGTTTTTCTTATTCATCACGAAAACGAGACGTTGCTTCCAAGTTTGTGGGACTTTTACCTGATATTGAGATGAAATGACATCTCAATCCCTGCCGCCCAATGAATCCAAAAGGGTTTACATGCATGGACAGGCTGACTCGCAGCAACTTTTCTGGATATTCTCAGCGGTTTAGCAGTACTCATATGCGGTCGATATCAGTTCTGTGCGGAAGCATTAGCAGCCCAATCTATTACTCCAAGCCCAGATGGGTGGGGTCAAAAAACACGCCTATATAATTTTGACCCCTCGAACTCCACTTTTATATAGTACAGGGATAAATATTAAAAATCTCATATCAGCTCAAAAACATAGATTGTGGGTACTCGGTAGAACCGCCAAGTTCAGGCGGTTCTGTCGAGCTCCGCAATCTATGTTTAGAGCAGAAATAAGAAAAACATCATTTTTTTTTATCTTAAAATTCTATTTTGGGGCTGAACAATTGACAATGTTTTTGTTTAGGCGTGTTTCGTAATGGCTGCTCAAAAGCATAGATTGTGGGTACTCGATAGACACCCTCTCCTACTGGAGTTTTAGTTTATACTAATTTATTTTAGTTCGATTGCGATGAAAGCCTCAAGCTTAATTAATCGCTCTCGAACACTCATTCCGGATGTTTTCACGCGCACGAGGGAGAGGCAGTTGACTTTTATACCATTGCTACCCATTTACACCTGGGTGGGTGGGGCAGCGGGGAGTTTTAGGGGGTGTACATGTACATTATTTTTCTTATTTCTGCTAAAAGAAGCCTCAATGGTGTAGTGGATAAGCTACTAGCCTCATAAACCAGGAGTCGTGGGTTCGATCCAAGGGCTTCGCCAGACTCTCAGATGAGTCTTTAAATCGAGGTCCGGTCTCCGTATGCAGGGGTTTCATCAATAGACGGGTAGTGGGGATTTTCCAGTTTACTTAGACATTATTCCCCTGCTACGCTTGATAAATTTGTAAGGGCTTTATTCAGATAACATTGACAATCACACTCCTATCTTTCCTTGAAATCTAGATGCGGAAATGTTTTTGAAACCACTGCATATGACATTTGCTGTTGACGGGATGTAAACCTCAAACGCACTCACTCACTTATTTCTTCTCAAAACACAGATGAGGCAGTTCTATTGAGTATCAACAATCTCAAAAGCTGTTTTTGAGCAGAGAAAAATAGATAAAATATAACCCCTAAACCCCAAGTTTTTCAAGTATATAGATAAAAGTGGGTTAGTGAGGGGTCAAAATTATATAGGCACGTTTTCGTGGTGTGTTTGTGTTTGGTTTTCCTTGCCCCCCTCCCCCCCCCCCCCCCGCCCCCCCCCAAAAAAAAAACTTTTGCACAGAAACTATCATTTATTTAATGATTTCATGAAGTTAAGTACCGATATGGATTTACTTTTATGATATATGTCAGTGATATTAAATTTTTCTTGTTTTAAGCGACTTTCCTTTATTGTCTACGCCCACGGGTGTAGACAATCTTTATGATAGCTTTTGCTCCGGAAGCATTAAATGAAAGGTCATGCCTGGTATTCTGTTGACTGGTTCTACTTTTCATTTTCCATCTGGTTACGCCAGGACACCCCAAACTCTGGTAATACTGGAACCCCCACTTGCATATTGAAACCCAGCAACTACCTAAAAGCTGCCTAAAGTTTATCACATGGATATGCACAATTGCTCCCACACTTGCAAAATTAACATATATTTGCCCTTATCTAGTTCTTCTCACATCCAATTCTTAATGTTTTCATTTCAAGACGGCAATCTTGGCAGATTGTTTTTTCATGACGTTAACCTATATAGAATGTAAAACGAAAGTTTAAACTAGAATGGGAAATGAAGAAACCCTAAATGTAGGCATGTAGTACAATTAGTTGTAATTGATAGTGAAGAAAAAATCGGAAATTTTGTTTTATGTGACATTGGTGATAAGATTTGGAAATCCTGATTTGATATGTGACTTTTTTACACTTTGTGGTAACTGGCACATTTTAGTTCTACACAAATTAATGTGTGCTTAGCATAGACTCAAGCTTTTTATAAAAGCTAATACTTGTTTTTCGAAATTTCACACAAAAAATATACAAAAAAAAAAATTAAAAGAAAATTTTTATCTTCAGAATTTTTAGTATTTTTTCCCAGATAGAAATATTCATTTTGGATGATTTAATGAAGTCAAGTATTTATTGTTTAACATACGCCTGGTTTTTGTGATTTTTCTTCATTTTTCTTTTTTTTTTCACCCCCCAAAATTACCCATTCCCCTCGGAATTTTTTTGAGGACTTTTTTTCTATAAATCAGGACACCTTCCTGACACTAAAACTGCTAATAACTTTTCTCAAGGAATTAGTTGTGGGTCAAGGGTCATTTCCGGCTAAATGTACTGGCCTATTGCCAATGTTAAAATTTTGAAAAAAGTAGGTCTATGGTCAAGGTCACAAGATAAAAAATTATGGTACCACTGGAAAGGTCTTGTGATAAGGTATACACATGTGAAATATGAAAGCTCTATCAATTACCATTAAAAAGTTATCCCCAATGTTAAGGTTTTTGTAGACAGACAAAAAGACCAAAAACTATCTTGATTTCGGGGGCATAAAAATATTCCCCTCTACCTTAACCTGCTGCAAGGACCAACTATGAACCCAATATCAGTTGGAAGCCCAGGTGACGAAAGATACACGACACCTTAGCCTCACCCAACCACCCAAACAGATTTACAGTTTTCTTCGACATGGCCTCCAGAACCCAGTTGTCTAAAGCATTATTAGCTTAACGAGCTGGTCAGTGGGTCAAAATAATAGTTCTAGCAAGTACATCTAATACTCTGGTGTTTTTGCTGGAAAAATGTGAGTAGCTTTGGCAAATGCTTATTTGTACTCCAAACATAGGTTGTTGGTGTTTGATGGTAGTCTCTGTGATCAGGACTGTATGTGAGTTGGAAATATGCAGTAAAATTTCTATATTAAGACCACCTTTGGGACTGTTAAAAAGTGTCCTTAAGACCACTTTTTAACAGTTCCAAAGGTGGTCTGTTACTAGTGTAGAAAAACAAAGAAAAACTGAAACTTTTAAGTATGGTTTTGCTTGTATTGGGGTTTAATGGCCCAGTCAACACTATTTAGGACATTTTTGTGCCAGTCAGTTTACCTATCCACACTTTTCCTGGGCAGGCTTATACGAAAGCGGATAACTAGTTCAGTGCACATTCTTTCGCCAGAAACTGACAACTGCCCTTCATGAATCAGCGGAAGGAAGAGCATGACCGTAGAAAAGATTTCATGATCAATCTCCACAAAAGAATGCTGCCGACCCCCAGCAGATATCGAACCCGCGTCCTACTGATCTACAGTCAGACACGCATCAGACTGAGCTACCAAGGCCTGGCTTAAGTATGGTTTAAAAGAAGAATTAGTCTTAATTTTAGCTGGTTTTATTTGTTTGTTTGATTTGAGGTTTAACGCCCCCGTCAACACTGTAAAGGTCATTTTGGAGATGTTGCTTCCAATTTTGTGGGACTTTTACCCAACATTGAGATGAAATGACATCTCAAGCCCGGTCACGCAATGAAACCAATAGGGTTTATTAGCATGGGCGGTCCACCTCGCACCACAGTTCCTGGACAGGCTGAGATCCGCTAAGCGGTTTACCGGTACTAGTGTGCGGGCCGGATTCAGCTCTGCGTGGAAGTTTTAACTTCACTTATTAAACAGAGGTGGGTGCAAACCTCAGTACCTGAACATTACGAAAACACGCCTATCTAAATACACTGTAAACGTGACCGCCGAAAAAAAGAAAATTTTTAGCTGAAAAATGGTGATATTTTTCTTATTTCTGCTCAAAATATAGATTGTGGGTACGCGTTAGTACCGCCTCATCGAGGCGGTTCTAACGAGTACCCACAATCTATATTTTAGAGCAGAAATAAGAAAAATAAGGTTTACCCCCGTAAACCCCAGTTTCACTACATAAAAGTGGGGTTCAAAATTATATAGGCGTGTTTTCATGATGAGAAAAAACACCTGATCGACATTTGTGGTTATTTTATAAGAAACCTATGAAACTGGCCAAAGTCTCGTTTCATAAATTTTGTCTGAAATGACTTTTCATATGGGATCTTCCATTTCTGTGATAATACATACCTTGCAATAAATGCATCAGGATCCACAGCTTCTTGAAAAAACTGGAACTGATATAGGTGTAGGACGAGAAGATGAGCTGCACAGTAGATGAGAAGTAATATTCTAAAACATGAAAACTTTCTACCCAGTCGGCCATATAATGACCAAACAGTCGCTATAAATATAAAAGATATAAAATAAAGTGATGAAAACAAACTAGGCACTATAATTCCGCTGGCAGCCAGAAGTAGTACTACTAAGGCTTCTCCGAAAAATTGTAAAATATTGTTTAACGTTCCTTTTCGTTTTCTTCTCAGTGTTGTTGGGAGTTCCTCTGATTTCTGAGGCTCTTCTGGTAGAAGTTTATAACAGATGATATACACTAGTAAACCAGTCACAAACACAACAACATCTGGTAGAACCAGTCTGATGATATGAATTGCTGGTACCCCGTCCAACCTGAAATGAAAGAGGACCATGAGAAGCTTAACAATGATTTTGAAACCTGTTCCTTAACGCTCTGCATGCTGGGTATTTTTTCGCAGCAGACGACATTTTTAAATATTTTTCAAATTTTTCCAGAAAACAGATTTGACATCTCATGCAAATTGTCTCCTATGGAGACAATTTGCATGTAGGCGAGGTAATTTAATTTTTATGGTCCAACTAATTCCTTGAGAAATTCTTTTAACATCAAAACACAGGGCTATGTTATATTAATTACCAAAAAAAAGTCCTCAAAAAATATCCGTGCCAGTTTTGAGAAAATTAGGATTTAATCCGCAGAAAAAGCATTAAATAAGTAATGGCCAGATAACAGCACCATACACTGTTTTACCGGCTGTAGGGCTCCTCACGCGCAAACAAATCACGTCATCAATAACAAAACTTACGCCAGAAATTGATAAAGTGTAGTCTTTCTACATTCTATTTTTTAATACATGCCATTTATATTTTCCTTGTATGCTATTGATAAACAAGATCTATGTTCAAGTTGTAAGAATAAACTTTTTTTTTGGTCGGAAAATACATGTGTCAATGTCTCATGACAAAATTTTAATGTATGAAAGCACATTTGTGCCATCAGAATCAAATGAATTAATATCGTAAATATATGCATGCGGTGTATTCCGGTAACATGGCGCACATAAGATTTTGATAGCTATGTGTGACTTTGTGGAAGCAACCACTCAAAAATCACAATCAGAACAATTGTAACACTGTCCTATCTACTTACTGCTATAGAAATTGGCCGCTGACTTTTTAACAGGCAGGAAAAATAATAGGGGTGTACCCCCTTGAAATTGAATTACAAATTTTGTCTCCCAACATTGCGCATAATAACTGTTTTGAGCTGACTGAACACAAAGGTTGACTCAAACAATCTTAAAAGGGGCAAAATCCGGATGAGAAAAATATCTTTCAGCTAATTTGCCATGAGGAATACGTATATGAAATTTCAAAACCCTGGCATACAAGGTTCTAAAGTTTTGCTATGCATCACAAAGCATAGGCCTACAATGTACCCAACGTGACAAAGGGCCATTAGCCACAAAGTATTTTTCGGAATTTAGTCAAAAGTTTTATCAGGACATCTACTCGTCACCAACTTACAAGGCTCTAGCTCCAATAGATTTTGTGATATTTTGCTGACAAGATTTTATAAAAAAATTCAAAGGGCAATAATTTTTGAAAGGGGCATAATCCGGATAAGAAAAAAATACGCGTTACCTAATTTTCCATGAAGAATCGATATATGAAATTTCAAAACCCTAGCATGCACGTTTCTTGCATTATGCTATGCATCAAAGGCGTAACGGAAAGTTGAATAGACGAACCAGAAGCAATATGCCCCTCGAACTTTTTTTAAAGTTGGGGTCATAAAAAACATGACAAAAACACGCATATTCAAATCTATTGGAAGATTTGATCAACCCCCCCCCCCCCCCCCCCCCCCCCCCAAAAAAAAAAAAAAAAAAAAATTCAGAGAAAAATTCTGAGGTTTTTCTTATTCATCAAGAAAACGAGACGTTGCTTCCAAGTTTGTGGGACTTTTACCTGACATTGAGATGAAATGCCATCTCAATCCCTGCCGCCCAATGAATCCAAAAGGGTTGACATGCATGGACAGGCTGAATCGCAGCAACTTTTTCTGGATATTCTTAGCGGTTTAGCAGTACTCAAATGCGGTCGGTATCAGTTCTGTGCGGAAGCATTAACAGCCCAATCTATTACTCCAAGCCCAGATGGGTGGGGTAAAAAAAACACACGCCTATATAATTTTGACCCCTCGAACCCACCTTTGATATAGTACAGGGATGAATATTAAATTTCTTATGTCAGCTCAAAAACATAGATTGTGGGTACTCGGTAGAACCTCCAAGTTCAGGCGGTTCTGTCGAGCTCCGCAATCTACGTTTTGAGCAGAAATAAGAAAAACATTATTTTTTTATCTTAAAATTCCATTTTTGGGCTGAACAATTGACAATGTTTTTTTAGGCGTGTTTCGTAATGTCTGCTCAAAAGCATAGCTTGTGGGTGCTCGACAGAAACCCTCTCCTGGAGTTTTAGTTTATACAAATTTATTTTAGTTCGATTGCGATGAAAGCCTCAAGCTTAATTAAGCGCTCTTGAACTCTCATTCCTGATGTTTTCACGTGCACGAGGGAGAGGCAGTTGACTTTTACACCACTGCTACCCATTTACATCTGGGTGGGTGGGGCAGTGGGAGTTTTAGGGGGTGAACATGTACATTATTTTTCTTATTTCCGCTAAAAGAAGCCTCCATGGTGTAGTGGATAAGCTACTAGCCTCATAAACCAGGAGTCGTGGGTTCGATCCAAGGGCTTCGCCAGACTCTCAGATGAGTCTTTAAACTGAGGTCCGGTCTCCGTATGCAGGGGTTTCATCAATAGACGGGTAGTGGGGATTTTCCCGTTTACTTAGACATTATTCCCCTGCTACGCTTGATAAATTTGTAAGGGCTTTATTCAGATAACATTGAAAATCGCACTGTTACAACGCATAATGTAGTAATGTAGTAATTTCTTCATTTTGAAATTTTTACTACATTATGCGTTGGCATAGTCGACGCGAAATGAAATAAAATGTCGTTTTTACTTCATTATGCGTCGATACTAAGAGGTTTGAGCAAAATGAAAGAATTATTTCATTTTGCGGCGATGGGTGGCATACTTAATTTTACTTCATTATGCGTCAACAGTTTGTTTGTTTGATTTGAGGTTTAACGTTCCCGTCAAGACTATTTAGGTCATTTTGGAGACATTGCTTCAAATTTTATGGGACTTTTACCCGATATTGAGATGAAATGACATCTCAATCGCTGCCGTCCAATTAAAAGCAATAGGGTTTATATGCATGGATCGGCCAACTCGCAGCAGTTTTCCTGGACAGGCTTAGACCTTCTAAGCAGATTACGAGGACTCATGTACGGGCGGTATCAGCTCTGCGTGGAAGCATTGTGCAGCCCATCTATTTATACCCCCGGCATACGAAGTATGCAAGGGGGTATATAGTTTTTGTCCATTCTGTCTGTCTGTCTGTCTGTCTGTCTGCCTGTCTGTCTTTTGTTTGATTTGTTTGATTGAGGGAAAGACATCAGGCATGAGACCAAAATAGCACAAGGCGTACGATTTTAATTCTACTGGCTTAATCAAATACAATGAAATTCCACTATTAAGACCACCTAAAATTAATACAAATTTTGTTTTTAAAGCATATTTGGAAGGTTAAAGCTACATTTTCTTTGTGATTTTGACCTTCAGTGTGCTTTTGTGGAAGACCGTCTTTTGGACTGTTCAACTGTGGTCTTAAAGACCACTTTTGAACCGTCTCAAATGTGGTCTAAATTGTAGGAATTTAACTGTATTGCTTCCTAAGTCTTTTCGAAGACAGCTATGTTCTACCATCATTACTTCATTATGCGTCGATATGGTGCATATCAACGCGAAATGAAATAATTTTTTTACTTCATTTCGCGTCGACTATGCCAACGCATAATGTAGTAAAAAAAATCAAAATGAAGAAATTACTACATTACTACATTATGCGTTGTAACATCGCACTCCCTATCTTTTCTTGAAATATAGATGCCGAAATGTTTTTGAAACCACTGCATATGACATTTGCTGTTGATCGACGGGATGTAAACCTAAAACACACTCACTCACTTATTTCTGCTCAAAACATAGATGAGGCAGTTCTATTGAGTATCAACAATCTCAGAAGCTATGTTTTTGAGCTGAAAAAAATATAACCCCTTAACCCCAAGTTGTTCAAGTATATAGATAAAAGTGGGCTAGCGGGAGTCAAAATCATATAGGCATGTTTTCATGATGTGTTTGCTTTTCCTTTATTCCCCTTCCGCTTCCACCCCCCCCCCCCCCCCACACACACACACACACACAAAGAAAAAATGTATCTTTTGCACAGAAACTTTCATTTTTTAATGATTTCATGAAGTTAAGTACCGATATGGATTTACTTCTAAGATAAATGTCAGTGATATTAATTTTTTTCTTGTTTTAAGCGACTTTCCTTTATTGTCTAATGATAGCTTTTGCTCCGGAAGCATTTAATGAAATGGCATGACTGGTATTCTGTTGACTGGTTCTACTTTTCATTATCCATCTGGTTACCCCAGAACACCCCAACTCTGGTCATACTGGAACACCCGCTTGCATATTGAAACCCAGCAATTACTTGAAAGCTGCCTAAAGTTTATCACATGGATATGCACGATTGCTCTCACACTTGCAAAATTAACATACATTTGCCCTTATCTAGTTCTCCCCACATCCAATTCTTAATGTTTTCATTTCTAGACGGCAATCTTAGCAGATTGTTTTTTCATGACGTTAACCTAGAAAGTAAAATGAAAGTTTAAACTAGAAATGAAGAAACCGTAAATGTAGGCATGTAGTATAATTAGTTGTAATTGATAGTGATAAAAAAAACAAAAAACGGAAATTTTATTTTATGTGACATTGGTGATAAGATTTGGAAATCCTCATTTGATATCTTTGACTTTTTTTTACACGTTGTGGTAACTGGCACATTTTAGTTCTACAAAAATTAATGTGTGCTTAACATAGACTCAAGCTTTTTATAAAAGCTAATACTTGTTTTTCAAAAATTTCACACAAAAAATATAAAAAAAAAAAAAAAAAAAAAATTAAAAGAAAACTTTTATCTTCAGAATTTTTTGTTTTTTTTCCCCAGATAGAAATATTCATTTTGGATGATTTAATGAAGTCAAGTATTAATTGTTTAACATACGCCTGGTTTTTGTGATTTTTCTTCATTTTTCGTATTTTTTTTTCACCCCCCAAAAATACCCTTTCCCCTCGGAATTTTTTTGAGGACTTTTTTTCTATAAATCAGGACACCTTCCTGACACTAAAACTGCTGATAACATTTCTCAAGGAATTAGTTGTGGGTCAAGGGTCATTTCCGGCTAAATGTACTGGCCTAATGAGATGTCAAGTCCTGTTTTCTGGAAAAAAAAATAAGAATAATATCAACAATTAGACGTCTGCTGAATTTGCCTAGAGAGCGGTAAAGGTTTACATACTTGTTCTAAACTTTAAAGACCAATTTATTACCTGATTTTGTGTCAAAAAATAGCCGGATGAGCTGCAAACAGTGTAGAACTTGATGAGATGTCACATTCTGTGATATCTCAGCTGGATCTACACTGTTTACCTCAGGCCTGTCTGTTTGAATATATTAAGGTGATAAATTTAACTGCTGCTGAAGTTAATCCAGGGGCATGACTCTATTTATCATATGACATTGCGTCTGTGAATGTAATGATGCCATGTATTAAATTCAGTAATCCACTAGAGTATTAAATATGCAAATTAGTTGAGATACGTCCCATAATGTTACACTCAAACATTCTTAATGATGTCGGGTTTACTAATGGCGGAATATTGACTTTTGTGAATTAAATACATTTTAAATGTCATATGATAAATAGAATCTTGCATTTATGCTCAAGTATTATTGAATTTATTTAACTCATTGAGGGAAACGAATGAAATGCTCTGCAAAGCCTCACAGTTGATCCCTTTTGTTCAACTTGTTTAATAAATTCCATTACATATGAACACTCATGCAAGGTCCTCTATGAATAACCATCTGGCCAGTATTCTCTGACCCTTATGCATATATCCAATCTATTATATATTATCTATCCCGCAAGTTGAAAACATGATTTTGAAAACTGTACAGGTTTTTGAGACACAAGCGATACAGAAAAGTGTGATGGACAGGCATACTCATGTACACTTTGCTGGAGGGTATGGTAGGGGGTTGGGAGACAAGTAGCCCAAAGGCTGATGATCGCTCATCTGAGTTACTTATACCTTCATAAATATTTGAAATTACTATTCTTCTTGAAAAATGCATTATTTTACCTTTTCCCATTCAAACATCCATAAAATAGGTCAATGTTGGTACTACTCAGACACCTGATACTACATGCCAAGTTTCATGGCAATCAGTCCAGTGGTACTGAAGAAAAAAATGTCTTCAGGTTTATACCATATATGAATAGCAGGTGTCTTGGTCATTTGACTGGACAACTCAAATAAAATTTTTGTTCCCCACTTGCCTGGAAGCTGCACATGATATTTAGTAGAAACTGGCCCAGCATTTTCAGAGGATAAAGTACTTTGAAATGTTAACATACATATAGTCCTAGTGACCTTGGGCCAAAGTCAATGAGTGACCTTGACCTTTGACATTCATATAAGACCTACCATTTCATAAACTACAATTGTTTGGGATGAATGCACAGTCATACCTTTTTTATGCTAACGAATTTGAACTTGCCATAAAATAGGTCAAGGTCAACCCAGGACCATAATTTATATAACTTTTGTAGGGCCCCAGTCGCTTTTGCTGTCTGCCAAGTTTCAAGGACATTTGACTTAAGGTTTAGAGAAGAAGTTTTAAGGGTTTTCACCATAACATGTCACAGCAGCCATACTGGTCATGTGACCAAGATCAATTATATAATTTTTGTTCCTATCAGGCATAGAAGTTTTATATAAACTCTGACACCAACTGACTTTGTGGTTTCTGAAGGGATGTTCAAAATTTTGATGGCCATTTCATTTTAGTGACCTTCAGCCAAGGTCATTAAATGACCTTGACCTTTGACATTCATAAAGGTTCTTATCAGACCATTTTTCTTTCATAAACTACAATGATTTTGAAAAAGCACTGTTTAATCTTTACAGCGGCTTAGGGACCAACTTAACCTGACCATAACAAGAGGGCCATGATGGCCCTGGATCGCTCACCTGATCCATATGATAGTGTAACAAGTGGGCCTCAGGGAGGGCCATTATTGACCCCAGGGCTACAATGTGCATAATGTTGAGGAAGGTCTAAAGAGGTGAAGCTTCATACCAAATATCAACAAAGGCTTTAATTTGAACAATCTTGGCAAAGGTCCACTAGATGAAGCTACACACCAAATATCAAAACCTGGGCCTTGGGGTTTCAGAGAAGAAGATTTCTTAAAGCTATTCCCTACATTAGCCTATGTAAAACCAAATGGCCCCGGAGCGGGGGCATTTTTGGCCTCAGGGCCATAATTTAAACAATCTTGATAGAGGTCCACTAGATGAAGCTTCACACCAAATATCAAAGACCTGGGCCTTGCTGTTGCAGAGAAGAAAATTTTCAAAGATTATCTCTATATATAAGTCTATGTAAAACCAAAGGGCCCCGGGGTGGGGGCTATAATTTGAACAATCTTGGTAGAGGTCCACTAGATGAAGCTCCATACCAAATATCAAAGGCACGGGCCTAGTGGTTTCAGAGAAGATTTTTAAAGATTTCCCTATTTAAGTCTGTGTCAAGCCAAAAGGTCTCGGGGCGGTGGCGTTTTTGGCCCCAGGGCTAATAGCCTATAATTTGAACAATCTTGATAGAGGTCCACTAGATGAAATTTCACACCAAAAATATCAAAGACCTAGGCCTTGTTGATTCACAGAAGAAGATTTTTAAAGATTTTCCCTATATAAAGTAGAAGTAAAACAAAGATCAGGAATCGATACAATTAACTTACTCCACCCATCAAAGACACCAAAGGGAAAGAAATACAAACATTAAGCGACCAGACCATAATGGAAACCTAAACAAAAGAAGGCCATAAGGACAGTTACTTTCCCACAAAATGGCCATATGGCCATCCAAAATTAAAAGACACAAGTGATACACACAGTAAGTAACAAACAACAACATGAATAAATCGCCACAGAAGAACCGCCTTGGAACGGTCAGTGGAAAGATTTCCACTGAGGGGCTTAAATCTATTTTACATGGCCACAATCCTCACCCTTACTTCCGCCGCGATTTAGACAAATAATTTGTTCAGTCTGCATGAAGGCCTCCTAACTCATCAGTGCAACATCTCCGTGAACACAAATAATCAAAGAACCACAGAGGTGAGACAACGGTGAGGACTCAACAGCAAGAAACCACTGAAATGCTGGAGCAAAAGAAAACCAACAGTTAGACTCTATAAGTTATAAGTCTATGTAAAACCAAAGAGCCCCCGAGACAGGGCCGTTTTTGGTCTCAGGGCTATAATTTGAACAATCTTGGTAGAGGTACACTAGATGAAGCTTCATACCAAATATCAAAGACCTAGGCCTTGTGGTTTCAGAGAAGAAGATTTTAAAGATTTTCCCTATATATGCCTATGTAAAACCAAAGGGCCCCGAGGCGGGGGCTGTTTTGGCCCCATCACTATAATTTGAACAATCTTGGTAGGGGTCTACTAGATGAAGCTTCATACCAAATAGCAAAGACCTGGGCCTTGTGGTTTCAGAGAAGAAGATTTTTAAAGATTGTCCCTATATAAGTCTATGTAAAACCAAAGGGCCACGTGGTGGGGGCATTTTTGCTCCCAGGGCTAAAATTTGAACAATCTTGGTAGAGGTCCACTAGCTGAAGCTTCATAACAAATATCAAAGACCTGAGCCTTGTGGTTTCAGAGAAGAAGATTTTTCAAGATTTTCGCTATATTAGTCTATGTAAAACCAGAGGGCCCTGGAGCGGGGGCATTTTTGGCCCCAAGGCTATAATTTGAACAATTTGGTAGAGGTGCACTAGCTGAAGCTTCATAACAAATATCAAAGACCTAAGCCTTGTGGTTTCTGAGAAGATTTTTAAAGATTTCCCCTATATAAGTCTATGTAAAACCAAAAGCCACATGGCAGGGGCATTTTTGGTCTCAGGGCTATAATTTGAACACTCTTGGTAGTGAGGTGTGAATTCGGGGTTTAACATCGCTTTCAACAATTTTTCAGTCATATCACGACTGTGTCTGGTTGCGACAGGGAGCTCAATGCTCACGTTTATAGTGCTGCCTCACTGAAGTATCATGTCCCAGACACATTACATGATACAACACCCAGTCACATTATCCTGACACTGGGTCGACCAGTCCTAGCTCTTCCCCGTAAATCTGAGCGCCAAGTGAGGAGCAGCTAGAACCATTTTTAACGACTTTGGTATGTCACGGCCCGCGATCGAACCCGTGACCTCCCGTTGCTCGGAGCGGACACTCTACCAATCAGTTGGTAGAGGTCCACTAGGTGAAGCTTCAAAACAAATATCAAAGACCTAAGCCTTGTGGTTTCAGAGAAGAAGATTTTTCGAGATTTTCCCTATATAAGTCTATGTCAAACCAAAGAGCCCCCGAGCGGGGGCATTTTTGGCCCAAGAGCTATAATTTGAACAATCTTGGTTGTTGTCCACAAGATTAAGCTTCATACCAAATAGCAAAGACCTGGGCCTTGCTGTTTCAGAGAAGAAGATTTTTAAAGATTTTCCCTATATAAGCCCATGTGAAACAAAAGGGTCCCGGGGCGGGAGCATTTTTGGCCCCAGCACTATTATTTGAACAATCTTGGTAGGGGTCCACTAGATGAAGCTTCATACCAAATATCAAAGACCTGGTCCTTGCGGTTTCAGAGAAGACGATTTTTAAAGATTTTCCCTATATAAGCCCATGCAAAACTAAAGGGCCCTGGGGCGGGGGCATTTTTGGCCCCAGCACTGTAATTTGAACAATCTTGGTAGGGGTCCACTAGATGAAGCTTCATACCAAATATCAAAAACCTGGGCCTTGCGGTTTCAGAGAAGAAGATTTTTAAAGAGTTTCCCTATATAATTAAGCCCTTGTAAAACCAAAGGGCCCCAGTGCAGGGGCATTTTTGACCCCAGCACTATAATTTGAACAATCTTGGTAGGGGTCCACTTGATT
Source organism: Lucinisca nassula (assembly GCA_963580285.1). Taxonomy (NCBI): domain Eukaryota; kingdom Metazoa; phylum Mollusca; class Bivalvia; order Lucinida; family Lucinidae; genus Lucinisca; species Lucinisca nassula. Next base: position 120,075 of record CAUZLF010000318.1, on the reverse strand, counting down.
TTTTTTATACCAAATATCAAAGTCCTGGGCCTTGCGGTTTCAGAGAAGAAGATTTTTTAAGTTTTCGGTGAAAAAAATCTATTTTTGGCTCCTGTGACCTATATGTGCAACAGACCAGAACCATTTGAACAACTTTGAAAGGGGTCCACCTAAGGATCATTCCTGTGAAGTTTGGTCTAAATCCGATCAGTGGTTTAGGAGAAGATGTCGTTTGAAGAATTTGTTTACGCACGGATGACAGACAAAAAGTGATCCTAATATAAAACACAAGAGGGCCATGATGGCCCTGGATCGCTCACCTGATCCATAGAGTAACAAGTGGGCCCTGGGGAGGGCCATTATTGACCCCAGGGCTATAATGTGCATAATGTTGAGGGAGGTCTAAAAAGGTGAAGCTTCATACCAAATATCAACAAAGGCTATAATTTGAATAATCATGGCAAAGGTCCACTAGATGGAGCTACACCCCAAATATCAAAGACCTGGGTCTTGCGGTTTCAGAGTAGAAGATTTTTTTAAGATATTCCCTACATAAGCCTATGTAAATCCAAATGGCCCCAGAGCGGGGGCATTTTTGGCCTCTGGGCTATAATTTAAATAATCTTGATAGAGGTCCACTAGATGAAGCTTTACACCAAATATCAAAAACCTGGGCCATGCTGTTTCAGAGAAAAAGATTTTCAAAGATTATCTGTATATTAAGTCTATGTAAAACCAAAGGGCCCCGGGGCGGGGGATTTGTAGCCCGGGGGGCTATAATGTGAACAATCTTGGTAGAGGTCCACTAGATGAAGCTCCATACCAAATATCAAAGACATGGGTCTGGCAGTTTCGGAGAAGATTTTTAAAGATTTCCCTATATAAGTCTATGTAAAACCAAAAGGTCTCAGGGCGGGGGCATTTTGGTCCCCAGGTCTGTAATTTGAACACTCTTGATAGAGGTCAACTAGATGAAATTTCACACCAAATATCAAAGACATAGGCCTTGTGGTTTCACAGAAGAAGATTTTTAAAGATTATCCCTGTATAAGTCTAAGTAAAACCAAAGGGCTCGAGATGGGGGCATTTTTGGCCCCAGGGCTATAATTTGAACAATCTTGGTAGAGGTTTACAATATGAAGCTTCATACCAAATATCAAAGAACTGAGCCTTGAGGTTTCAGAGAAGAAGATTTTTAAAGATTTTCCCTATATAAGCCGATGTAAAACCAAAGGGCCCTGGGGCGGGGGCATTTTTGGCCCGAGAACTATAATTTGCACAATCTTGGTAGCGGTCCATCAGATGAAGCTTCATACCAAATAGCAAAGACCTGGGCCTTGCGGTTTCAGAGAAGAAGATTTTTAAAGATTTTCCCTATATAAGCCCATGTAAAACCAAAGGGCCCCGGGGCGGGGTCATTTTTGGCCCCAGCACTATAATTTGAACCATCTTCGTAGGGGTCCACAAGACGAAGCTTCATACCAAATATCAAAGACCTGGGCCTTGCAATTTCAGAGAAGAAGATATTTAAATATTTTCCCTATATAAGCCCATGTAAAACCAAAGGGCCGTGGGTGGGGGCATTTTTGGCCCCAGCACTACAATTTGAACAATCTTGGTAGGGGTCTACTAGATGAAGCTTCATACTAAATATCAAAGTCCTGGGCCTTGCAGTTTCAGAGAAGAAGATTTTTAAAGATTTTCCCTATATAAGCCAATGTAAAACCAAAGGGCCCCGGGGCTGGGGCATTTTTGGCCCCAGCACTATAATTTGAACAATCTTGGTAGTGGTCCACTAGATGAAGCTTCATACCAAATATCAAAGACCTGGGCTTTGCAGTTTCAGAGAAGAAGATTTTTTAAGTTTTCTGTGAAAAAATATATTTTTGTCTCCTGTGACCTATATGTGCAACAGACTGGAACCATTTGAACAACTTTGAAAGGGGACCACCTAAGGATCATTCCTGTGAAGTTTGGTCAAAATCCGATCAGTGGTTAAGGAGGAGATGTTGTTTGAAGAAATTGTTTACGCACGGATGACAGACAAAAAGTGATCCTAATATTAATCACAAGAGGGCCATGATGGCCCTGGATCGCTCACCTGATCCATAGAGTAACAAGTGGGCCCCCGGCAGGGCCATTATTGACCCCAGGGTTATAATGTGCATTATGTTGAGGGAGGTCTAAAAAGGTGAAACTTCATACCAAATATCAACAAAGGCTATAATTTGAACAATCTTGGTTGGTTGGTTGATTTGAGGTTTAACGTCCCCGTCAACACTGTAGAGGTCATTTTGGAGACGTTGCTTCCAATTTTGTGGGACTTTTACCCAACATTGAGATGAAATGACATCTCAAGCCCTGTCGCCCAATGAAACCAATAGGGTTTATTAGCATGGACGCTCCACCCCCCCTCGCACCGTGGTTCCTGGACAGGCTTAGATTCTCTAAGCGGTTTACCAGTACTAGTGGGCGGGCCGGATTCAGCTCTGCGTGGAAGCATCATGCAGCCCATATATTTCTTCAAGCCCCTATGGGCGAGGGCCTAAACAATCTTGGCAAAGGTCAACTAGATGAAGCTACATACCAAACATCAAAGACCTGGGCCTTGCGGTTTCAGAGAAGATTTTTTAAAAGATATTCCCAACATAAGCCTATGTAAAACCAAAGGGCCCCGAAGCGGGGGCATTTTTGGCCTCAGGGCTATAATTTGATAATCTTGGTAGAGGTCTACTAGCTGAAGCTTCATACCAAATATCAAAGACCTAGGCCTTCAAAGACCTAGGCCTTGTGGTTTCAGAGAAGAAGATAAGGTGTTCCCTATATAAACCTATGTAAAACCAGGGCCCTGGAGGGGGGGGGGGGGGGGGGGCAGGGCTATAACTGGAACAAAATCTTGGTAGAGGTCCACAAGATGAAGCTTCATACCAAATAGCAAAGACCTGGGCCTTGCAGTTACAGAGAAGAAGATTTACCCTATATAAGCCCATGTAAAACCAAAGGGCCCCGGGGCGGGGGCATTTTTGGCCCCAGCACTATAATTTGAACAATGTTGGTAGGGGTCAACTAGATGAAGCTTCATATAAAATATCAAAGACCTGGGCCTTGCGGTTTCAGAGAAGAAGATTTTTACAGATTTTCCCCATATAAGCCCATGTAAAACCAAAGGGCCATGAGGCGGGGGCATTTTTGGCCCCAGCACTATAATTTGAACAATCTTGGTAGGGGTCCACCAGATGAAGCTTCATACCAAATATCAAAGACCTGGGCCTTGTGGTTTTAGAGAAGAAGATTTTTGAAGATTTTCCCTATATAAGTCCATGTAAAACCAAAGGGCCCTGGGGCGGGGGCATTTTTGGCCCAAGCACTATAATTTGAACAATCTTGGTAGGGGTCCACTAGGTGAAGCTTCAAACCAAATATCAAAGACCTGGGCCTTGCGGTTTCAGAGAAGAAGATTTTTTAAGTTTTTGGTGAAAAAATCTATTTTTGGCTCCTGTGACCTAGATGTGCAACGGACCGGAACCATTTGAACAACTTTGAACGGGCACCACCTAAGGATCATTCCTGTGAAGTTTGGTCAAAATCCTATCAGTGGTTTAGGAGGAGATGTCGTTTGAAGAAATTGTTTACGCACGGATGACAGACAAAAAGTGATCCTAATATAAAACACAAGAGGACCATGATGGCCCTGGATCGCTCACCTGATCCATAGAGTAACAAGTGGGCCCCGGGGAGGGCCATTATTGACCCCAGGGTTATAATGTGCATAATGTTGAGGGAGGTCTAAAAAGGTGAAGCTTCATACCAAATATCAACAAAAGACTATAATTTGAACAATGTTGGCAAAGGTCCACTAGATGAAGCTACACAACAAAATATCAAAGACCTGGGCCTTGTTGTTTCAGAGAAGAAGATTTTCAAAGATTATCTCTATTATAAGTCTATGTAAAACCAAAGGGCCCTGGGGCGGGGGCATTGTGGCCCCAGGGCTATAATTTGAACAATCTTGGTAGAGGTCCACTAGCTGAAGCTTCATACCAAATGTCAAAGACCTAGGCCTTGTGGTTTCAGAGTAGAAGATTTTTCAAGATTTTCTCTATATAAGTCTATGAAAAACCAAAGGGCCCAGGAGCGGGGGCAATTTTGGCCTCAGAGCTATAATTTGAACAATCTTGATAGAGGTCCACAAGATGAAACTTCATACCAAATATCAAAGACCTGGGCCTTGCAGTTTCAGAAAAGAAGATTTTTAAAGATTTTCTCTATATAAGCCTATGTAAAACCAAAGGGCCCCGGGGCGGGGGCATATTTGGCCCCAGCACTATAATTTGAACAGTCTTGGTAGGGGTCCACTAGATGAAGCTTCATACCAAATAGCAAAGACCTGGGCCCTGCAGTTTCAGAGAAGAAGATTTTTTAAAGATTTTCCCAATATAAGCCCATGTAAAACCAAAGGGCCCTGGGGCGGGGGCATTTTTGGCCCCAGCACTATAATTTGAACAATCTTGGTAGGGGTCCACTAGATGAAGCTTCATACCATATATCAAAGACCTGGGCCTTGCAGTTTCAGAGAAGAAGATTTTTAAAGATTTTCCCTATATAAGCCCATGTAAAACCAAAGGGCCCCGGGGCGGGGGCATTTTTGGCCCCAGCACTATAATTTGAACAATCTTGGTAGGGGTCCACTAGATGAAGCTTCATACCAAATATCAAAGACCTGGGCCTTGCAGTTTCATAGAAGAAGAGTTTTAAAGGTTTTTCCCTATATAAGCCTATGTAAAACCAAAGGGCCCCGGGGCGGGGGCATTTTTGGCCCCAGCACTATAATTTGAACAATCTTAGTAGGGGTCCACTAGATGAAGCTTCATACCAAATATCAAAGACCTGGGCCTTGCGGTTTCAGAGAAGAAGATTTTTAAAGATTTTCCCTATATAAGCCTATGTAAAACCAAAGGGCCCCGGGGCAGGGGCATCTTTGGCCCCAGCACTATAATTTGAACAATCTTGGTAGGGGTCCACCAGATGAAGCTTCATACCAAATATCAAAGACCTGGGCCTTGCGGTTTCAGAGAAGAAGATTTTTAAAGATTTTCCCTATATAAGCCTATGTAAAACCAAAGGGCCCCGGGGCAGGGGCATCTTTGGCCCCAGCACTATAATTTGAACAATCTTGGTAGGAGTCCACCAGATAAAGATTCATACCAAATATCAAAGACCTGGGCCTTGCAGTTTCAGAGAAGAAGATTTTTAAAGATTTTCCCTATATAAGCCCATGTAAAACCAAAGGGCCCCGGGGCGGGGGCATTTTTGGCCCCAGCACTATAATTTGAACAATCTTGGTAGGGGTCCACTAGATGAAGCTTCATACCAAATATCAAAGACCTGGGCCTTGCAGTTTCAGAGAAGAAGATTTTTTAAGTTTTCGGTGAAAAAAATCTATTTTTGGCTCCTATGACCAATATGTGCAACGGACCGGAACCATTTGAACAACTTTGAAAGGGGACCACCTAAGGATCATTCCTGTGAAGTTTGGTCAAAATCCGCTCAGTGGTTTAGGAGGAGATGTCGTTTGAAGAAAAAGTTTACGGACGGACGCACGGACGCACTGACGCACGGACGACGGACAAAAAGTGATCCCAAAAGCTCACCATGCACTACGTGACGGTGAGCTAACAAGAGGGCCCAGAGGGCCCTGGTTCGCTCACCTGATCCAAAGCATAACAAGTGGGCCCCGGGCAGGGTCAATTTTGGCCCCAGGGCTAAAATTTGAACAATCTTGGTAGAGGTCCACAAGATGAAGCTTCATATTGAATATGAAAAACCTGGGCTTTCTGGTTTCAGAGAAGATGATTTTAAAGGTTAACCCTGCATATAGAAGTCTATGTAAAACAAGATTTTCCCTATATAAGTCTATGTTAAACCAAAGGGCCCCTGAGAGGGGCATTTTTGGCCCCAGGGCTATAATTTGAACAATCTTGGTAGAGGTCCACTAGCTGAAGCTTCATAACAAATATCAAAGACCTAAGCCTTGTGTTTCAGAGAAGATGATTTTTAAAGATTTTCCCTATATAAGTCTATGTAAAACCAAAGGGCCACATGGCGGGGGAATTTTTGGTCTCCGGGCTATAATTTGAAAATCTTTATAGAGGTCCACTAGCTGAAGCTTCATAACAAATATCGAAGACCTAAGCCTTGAAGTTTCAGAGAAAAAGATTTTTCAAGATTTTCCCTATATAAGTCTATGTAAAACCAAAGGGCCCCAGAGCGGGGGCATTTTTGGCCCCAGGGCTATAATTTGAACAATCTTGGTAGGAGTCCACTAGATGAAGCTTCATACCAAATATCAAAGACCTGGGCCTTGCAGTTTCAGAGAAGATTTTTCAAGATTTTCCCTATATAAGCCTTTGTGAAACAAAAGGGCCCTGGTGCGGGGGCATTTTTGGCCCCAGCACTATAATTTGAACAATCTTGGTAGGGGTCCACTAGATAAAGCTTCATAACAAATATCAAAGACCTGGGCCTTGCCATTTCAGAAAAGAAGATTTTTCAAGATTTTCCCTATATAAGCCCATGTAAAACCAAAGGGCCCCCGTGTGGGGGGCATTTTTAGCTCCAGCACTATAATTTGAACAATCTTGGTAGGGGTCCACTAGATGAAGCTTCATACCAAATATCAAAGACCTGGGCCTTGCAGTTTCAGAGAAGAAGATTTTTAAAGATTTTCCCTATATAAGCCTATGTAAAACAAAAGGGCCCTGGTGCGGGGGCATTTTTGGCCCCAGCACTATAATTTGAACAATCTTGGTAGGGGTCCACTAGATGAAGCTTCATACCAAATATCAAAGACCTTGGCCTTGCGGTTTCGGAGAAGAAGATTTTTCAAGATTTTCCCTATATAAGCCAATGTAAAACCAAAGGGCCCCGGGGCGGGGGCATTTTTAGCTTCAGCACTATAATTTGAACAATCTTGGTAGGGGTCCACTAGATAAAGCTTCATACCAAATATCAAAGACCTGGGCCTTGCAGTTTCAGAGAAGAAGATTTTTAAAGATTTTCCCTATATAAGCCCATGTAAAAGCAAAGGGCCCCCGTGCGGGGGCATTTTTGGCCCCAGCACTATAATTTGAACAATCTTGGTAGGAGTCCACTAGATGAAGCTTCATACCAAATATCAAAGACCTGGGCCTTGCGGTTTCAGAGGAGAAGATTTTTAAAGATTTTCCCTATATAAGCCCATGTAAAATCAAAGGGCCCCCGTGCGGGGGCATTTTTAGCTCCAGCACTATAATTTGAACAATCTTGGTAGGGGTCCACTAGATGAAGCTTCATACCAAATATCAAAGATCTGGGCCTTGCGGTTTCAGAGAAGAAGATTTTTAAAGATTTTCCCTATATAAGCCCATGTAAAACCAAAGGGCCCCCGTGCGGGGGCATTTTTGGCCCCAGCACTATAATTTGAACAATCTTGGTAGGGGTCCACTAGATGAAGCTTCATACCAAATATCAAAGACCTGGGCCTTGCGGTTTCAGAGAAGAAGATTTTTTAAGTTTTCGGTGAAAAAAATCTATTTTTGGCTACTGTGACCTATATGTGCAACGGACCGGAACCATTTGAACAACTTTGAAAGGGGACCACCTAAGGATCATTCCTGTGAAGTTTGGTCAAAATCCGATCAGCGGTTTAGGAGGAGATGTCGTTTGAAGAAAAGTTTACGGACGCACGCACGGACGCACGCACGCACGGACGCACGCACGCACGGACGCACGACGGACGACGGACAAAAAGTGATCCCAAAAGCTCACCTAGTCACTACGTGACAGGTGAGCTAATAATCTTGGTAGGGGTCCACTAGATGAAGCTTCATACCAAATATCAAAGACCTGGGCCTTGTGGTTTCAGAGAAGAAGATTTTTAAAGATTTTCCCTATATAAGCCAATGTAAAACCAAAGGGCCCCTGGGCGGGGGCATTTTTTGTCCCAGCACTATAATTTGAACAATCTTGGTAGGGGTCCACTAGATGAAGCTTCATACCAAATATCAAAGTCCTGGGCCTTGTGGTTTCAGAGAAGAAGATTTTTAAAGATTTTCCCTATATAAGCCTATGTAAAACCAAAGGGCCCCGGGGCGGGGGCATTTTTGGCCCCAGCACTATAATTTGAACAATCTTGGTAGGGGTCCACTAGATGAAGCTTCATACCAAATATCAAAGACCTGGGCCTTGTGGTTTCAGAGAAGAAGATTTTTAAAAATTTTCCCTTTATAAGCTAATGTAAAACCGAAGGGCCCCCGTGGCGGGGGCATTTTTTGTCCCAGCACTATAATTTGAACAATCTTGGTAGAGGTCCACTAGATGAAGCTTCATACCAAATATCAAAGTCCTGGGCCTTGTGGTTTCAGAGAAGAAGATTTTTAAAGATTTTCCCTATATAAGCCTATGTAAAACCAAAGGGCCCCGAGGCGGGGGCATTTTTGGCCCCAGCACTATAATTTGAACAATCTTGGTTGGGGTCCACTAGATGAAGCTTCATACCAAATATCAAAGACCTGGGCCTTGTGGTTTCAGAGAAGAAGATTTTTAAAAGATTTTCCCTATATAAGCCAATGTAAAACCATAGGGCCTCGTGGCGGGGGCATTTTTTGACCCAGCACTATAATTTGAACAATCTTGGTAGGGGATCACTAGATGAAGTTTCATACCAAATATCAAAGTCCTGGGCCCTGTGGTTTCAGAGAAGAAGATTTTTAAAGATTTTCCCTATATAAGCCTATGTAAAACCAAAGGGCCCCGGGGCGGGGGCATTTTTCGCCCCAGCACTATAATTTGAACAATCTTGGTAGGGGTCCACTAGATGAAGCTTCATACCAAATATCAAAGACCTGGGCCTTGTGGTTTCATAGAAGAAGATTTTTAAAGATTTTCCCTATATAAGCCAATGTAAAACCAAAGGGCCCCGTGGCGGGGGCATTTTTTGTCCCAGCACTATAATTTGAACAATCTGGGTAGGGGTCCACTAGATGAAGCTTCATACCAAATATCAAAGACCTGGGCCTTGCAGTTTCAGAGAAGAAGATTTTTAAAGATTTTCCCTATATAAGCCAATGTAAAACCAAAGGGCCCCGGGGCGGGGGCATTTTTGGCCCCAGCACTATAATTTGAACAATCTTGGTAGGGGTCCAGTAGATGAAGCTTCATACCAAATATCAAAGACCTGGGCCTTGTGGTTTCAGAGAAGAAGATTTTTTAAGTTTTTGGTGAAAAAAATCTATTTTTGGCTCCTGTGACCTAGATGTGCAACGGACTGGAAACATTTGAACAACTTTGAAAGGGGACCACCTAAGGATCATTCCTGTGAAGTTTTGTCAAAATCTGATCAGTGGTTTAGGAGGAGATGTCGTTTAAAGAAATTGTTTACGCACGCACGGACGCACGCACGCACGCACGCACGCACGACGGACGACGGACAAAAAGTGATCCCAAAAGCTCACCTCGTCACTACGTGACGGTGAGCTAACAAGAGGGCCCACTGGGCCCTGGATCGCTCACCTGATCCATAGAGTAACAAGTGGGCCACGGGAAGGGCCATTATTGACCCCAGGGTTATAATGTGCAAAGTGTTGAGGGAGGTCTAAAAAGGTGAAGCTTCATACCAAATACATGTATCAACAAAGGCTATAATTGTTGACTTGATGAGCTCCATACCAAATATCAAAGACATTGGCCTTGCAGTTTCAGAGAAGAAGATTTTTAAAGTTTTTCCTATATAAGTCTATGTAAAACCAAAGGGTCTCGGGGTGGGGGCATTTTGGGCCCCAGGGCTATAATTTGAACAATCTTGATAGAGGTCCACTAGATAAAATTTCACACCACATATCAAAGACCTAGGCCTTATGGTTTCACAGAAGAATTTTAAATATTTTCCCTATATGTGTCTATGTAAAACCAAAGGGCCCCGAGGCAGGGGCATTTTTGGCCTCAGGGTTATAATTTGAACAATCTTGGTAGAGGCCCACTAGCTGAAGCTTCATACCAAATATCAATGACTACACCTTGTGGTTTCAGAGAAGAAGATTTTTCAAAATTTTCCCTATATTAGTCTATGTAAAACCAAAGGGCGCCAGGGCAATAATTTGAACAATCTTGGTAGAGGTCAACAATATAAAGCTTCATACCACATATCAAAGACCTGGGCCTTGCAGTTTCAGAGAAGAATATTTTTAAAGATTTTCCCTACATACGCCAATGTAAAACCAAAGGGCCCCCGGGGCGGGGGCATTTTTGGCCCCAGCACTATAATTTGAACAATCTTCGTATGGGTCCATTAGATGAAGCTTCATACCAAATAGCAAAGACCTGGGCACTGCAGTTTCAGAGAAGAAGATTTTTAAAGATTTTCCCTATATAAGCCCATGTTAAACCAAAGGGCCCCAGGGCAGGGGCATTTTTGGCCCCAGCATTATAATTTGAACAATCTTGGTAGTTGTCCACTAGATGAAGCTTCATATCAAATGTCAAAGACCTGGGCCTTGCGGTTTCAGAGAAGATGTTTACAGATTTTCCCTATATATATGTATAAGCCCTTGTAAAACCAAAGGGCCCCGGGGCGGGGGCATTTATGGCCCCACTGCCCAGCACTATAATTTGAACAATCTTGGTAGAGGTCCACTAGATGAAGCTTCATACCAACAAGAGGCCCAAGAGGGCCTGTCGCTGCACCGGCCAGCTTCAGACAATTGTCATATTTATTACATTAACCAATTGTATACTAGTGGACTCTTCTATTGCTATATGTTGGACCAGTCCATTTGTCATAAGGGGTGTCAGGCCTATTTTTTCTATTTTTGATGGAAAATTCTGTTAACAAATAGTGCAGGCCCTGATCAGACACGGTATTCTGCGGGGTCTGATCTGGGCCAGCACAGTTTGCCAAGGTACCCGTTTAGGGTTTTCCCGCATGCAATGGGTAAAAAAATAAAAGTGATCCACCCAAGGAATGTCCATTCTATATTTTTGGACCCCAGAGCCATGATTGGCAGGATTTATGTGAGTGACCATTTGGCATTGCTCCGTTTACAAATATCTAAAGCTCTGGGCCTTATGGTTTCAGAGAAGAATACGTTTTTAAGCTTTTCCTATTATAAGTCTATGGGAACTAATAAGCCTCTGGGCGTGGCCAAGGGGCAGTTGGCAGGATTTATGTGAGTGACCACTTGACGTTGCTGCATATTAAATATCTAAGCTCTGGGCACTGATGGTTTCAGAGAAGAAGATTTTTGTCAGTTTTTCGCAGTATAAGTCTATGGGAGCTTATGGGCCTCAGTTTGTGGCCAATTTGGACCCCAGGGGCATGGTTGGCAGGATTTATGCAGTTGAATACTTCAAGTTGCTACATACTAAGCTCTTGGCCTTATGGTTTCAGAGGAGAAAAGTTTCAAGATTTTTTCATTATTAGTCTATGGGAGCTACTAAGCACCTGGGCGTTGCCAATTTGGACTCCAGAGGCATAGTTCGCAGGACTTAGTAGGTGACCACATAACTTTGCTACATACTAAATGTCTTAGCTTTAGGCCTTATGTTTCAGAGAAGAAGATTGTTGAAGTTTTTTCCCTTTATTGGTCTATGGAAGCTAATGAGCCAAAGGTGGTGGCCATGGCGGCCATGTTTTTTGTCTGATCAAAATTTCTTCAATGAATCTGACTATGGTCCACACAAGGAACTTTCATGAAAATTAAGAACCAAATCCATTTAGCCGTCTTGGAGGAGAAGATTTAAAAAAAAAAAAGGTCCTTCAATAAGTCTATGGAAGCTAATTAGCCAATGGGAGTGGCCATGGTGGCCATGTTTTTTGTCTGATCAAAATTGCTTCAAGGAATCTGACAGAGGTCCACCCAAGGAACATTCATGCAAAGTAAGAATGAAATCCATTGAGCTAAGTGGTTTTGGAGGAGAAGCTTTTTAAAACGTTTCCCCTTATAAGTCTTTGAAAGCTAATAAGCCAAGGGGCATGGCCATGGCGGCCATGTGCGGCATGACCATGATGGCCATGTTTTTTGTCTGATCCAAATTTCTTCAAGGAATCTGACAGAGGTCCACCCTAGGAACATTCATGCAAAATAAGAATAAAATCCATTGAGCGGTTTTGGAGAAGATTTTAATTTTTTTTTAAAAATATGAAAAATCTTGGTAGAGGTCCACTAGATGAAACTCCATAACAAATATCAAAGATATGGGCCTTGCAGTTTCAGAGAAGAAGATTTTAAAGATCTCCCTATGTAAGTCTAGGTAAAACCAAAGGGTCTCGGACGGGGGCATTTTTGGTCCCAGGGCTATAATTTGAACAATCTTGATAGAGGTCCACAAGATGAAATTTCACACCAAATATCAAAGACTTAGGCCATGTGGTTTCACAGAAGAAGATTTTTAAAGATTTTCCCTGTATAAGTCTATGTAAAACCAAAGGGCCATGAGGCGGGGGCATTTTTGGCCCCAGCACTATAATTTCAACAATCTTGGTAGGGGTCCACTAGATGAAGCTTCATACCAAATATCAAAGACCTTGTGGTTTCAGAGACGAAGATTTTTCAAGATTTTCCCTATACAAGCCTATGTAAAAACAAAGGGCCCCGGGGCGGGGGCATCTTTGGCCCCAGCACTATAATTTGAACAATCTTGGTAGGGGTCCAACAGATGAAGATTCATACCAAATATCAAAGACCTGGGCCTTGCAGTTTCAGAGAAGAAGAATTTTAAAGATTTTCCCTATATAAGCCCTTGTAAAACCAAAGGGCCCCGGGGCGGGGGCATTTTTGGCCCCAGCACTATAATTTGAACAATCTTGGTAGGAGTCCACTAGATGAAGCTTCATACCAAATATCAAAGACCTGGGCCTTGAGGTTTCAGAGAAGAAGATTTTTAAAGATTTTCCATATATAAGCCCATGTAAAACCAAAGGGCCCTGGGGCGGGGGCATTTTAGGCCCCAGCACTATAATTTGAACAATCTTGGTAGGGGTCCACTAGATAAAGCTTCATACCAAATATCAAAGACCTGGGCCTTGCAGTTTCAGAGAAGAAGATTTTTTAAAATTTTTGGTGAAAAAAAATCTATTTTTGGCTCCTGTGACCTAGATGTGCAACGGACCAGAACCATTTGAACAACTTTGAAAGGGGTAGTCCTAAGGATCATTCCTGTGAAGTTTGGTCAAAATCCGATCAGTGGTTTAGGAGGAGATGTCGTTTGAAGAAATTGTTTACGCACGGATGACAGACAAAAAGTGATCCTAATATTAATCACAAGAGGGCCATGATGGCCCTGGATCGCTCACCTTATCCATAGTGTAACAAGTGGGCCCCAGAGAGGGCCATTATTGGCCCAAGGCTTTAATGTGCATAATGTTGAGGGAGGTCTTAAAGGTGAAGCTTCATACCAAACATCAACAAAGGCTATAATTTGAACAATCTTGGCAAAGGTCCACTAGATGAAGTTACACATCAAATATCAAAGACCTGGGCCTTACGGTTTCAGAGAAGAAGATTTTTTTTTAAAGATATTCCCTACATAAGCCTATGCAAAACCAAATGGCCCCGGGGCTACATAAATCTATGTAAAACCAAAGGGCCACGGGGTGGGGGCATTTGTGGCTCCAGGGCTATAATTTGAACAATCTTGGTAGAGGTCCATTAGATGAAGCTTCATACCAAATTTCAAAGTCCTGGGCCTTGTGGTTTCAGAGAAGATTTTTAAAGATCATCCCTATATAAGCCTAAGTAAATCCAAAGGGCCCCGGGCGGGGCCACTTTTGGCCCCAGCACTACAATTTGAATCATCTTGGTAGGGGTCCTTTAGAAGAAGCTTCATACCAAATATAAAAGACCTAGGACTTGTGGTTTCAGAGAAGAAGATTTTTAAAGATTTTCCCTATATATGTCTATGTAAAACCAAAAGGCCCCGAAGCAGGGGCATATTTGGCCCAAGGGCTATAATTTGATAATTTGAACAATCTTGGTAGGGGTCCACTAGATGAAGCTTCAAACCAAATATCAAAGTCCTAGGCCTTGCAGTTTCAGAGAAGAGTTTTAAAGATTTTCCCTATATAAGCCTATGTAAAACCAAAGGGCCCCGGGGTGGGGGCATTTTTGCCCCAGCACTATAATTTGAACAATCTTGGTATGGGTCAACTAGATGAAGCTTCATACCAAATATCAAAGTCCTGGGCCTTGCAGCTTCAGAGAAGAAGATTTTTAAAGATTTTCCCTATATAAGCGTTTGTAAATTTTGTTTGTTTGTTTGATTTGAGGTTTAACGTCCCCGTCAACACTGTAAAGGTCATTTTGGAGACGTTGCTTCCAATTTTGTGGGACTTTTACCCGATATTGAGATGAAATAACATCTCAAGCCCTGTCCCCCAATGAAACCAATAGGGTTTATTAGCATGGACGGTCTGCCTCACACCGCGGTTCCTGGACAGGATTAGATCCTCTAAGCTGTAAGTTTACCAGTACTAGTGTGCGGGCCGGATTCAGCTCTGCGTGGAAGCATCATGCAGCCCATATATTTCTTCAAGCCCCTATGGGCGGGGGCCAAAGCCTTTGTAAAACCAAAGGGCCCCGGGGCAGGGACATTTTTGGCCTCAGCACTATAATTTGAACAATCTTGGTAGGGGTCCTTTATATGAAGCTTCATACCAAATATAAAAGACCTAGGCCTTGTGGTTTCAGAGAAGAAGATTTTTAAAGATTTTCCCTATATAATTCTACGTAAAACCAAAGGGCCCCGGGAGGGGAGCATTTTTGGCCCAAGGGCTATGATTTGAACAATCTTGGTAGAGGTCCATTAGATGAAGCTTCATTCTAAATATCAAAGTCCTGGGCCTTGTGGTTTCAGAGAAGATTTTTAAAGATTTTGCCTATATAAGCCTATGTAAAACCAAAGGGCCCCGGGACGGGGGCATTTTTTGCCCCAGCACTATAATTTGAACAATCTTGGTAGGGGTCCACTAGATGAAGCTTCATACCAAATATCAAAGTCCTGGGCCTTGTGGTTTCAGAGAAGAAGATTTTTAAAGATTTTCCCTATATAAGCCTATGTAAAACCAAAGGGCCCCGGGGCGGGGGCATTTTTGGCCCCAGCACTATAATTTGAACAATCTTGGTAGGGGTCCTTTAGATGAAGCTTCATACCAAATATCAAAGTCCTGGGCCTTGTGGTTTCAGAGAAGAAGATTTTTAAAGATTTTCCCTATATAAGCCTATGTAAAACCAAAGGGCCCCGGGGCGGGGCATTTTTGGCCCCAGCACTATAATTTGAACAATCTTCGTAGGGGTCCTTTAGATGAAGCTTCATACCAAATATCAAAGACCTGGGCCTTGTGGTTTCAGAGAAGAAGATTTTTAAAGATTTTCCCTATATAAGCCAATGTAAAACCAAAGGGCCCCGTGGTGGGGGCATTTTTGGCCCCAGTACTATAATTTGAACAATCTTGGTAGGGGTCCACTAGATGAAGCTTCATACCAAATATCAAAGTCCTGGGCCTTGTGGTTTCAGAGAAGAAGATTTTTAAAGATTTTCCCTATATAAGCCTATGTAAAACCAAAGGGCCCCGGGGTGGGGGCATTTTTGGCCCCAGCACTATAATTTGAACAATCTTCGTAGGGGTCCTTTAGATGAAGCTTCATATCAAATATCAAAGACCTGGGCCTTGTGGTTTCAGAGAAGAAGATTTTTAAAGATTTTCCCTATATAAGCCAATGTAAAACCAAAGGGCCCCGTGGCAGGGGCATTTTTGGCCCCAGCACTATAATTTGAACAATCTTGGTAGGGGTCCACTAGATGAAGCTTCATACCATATATCAAAGTCCTGGGCTTTGTGGTTTCAGAGAAGAAGATTTTTAAAGATTTTCCCTATATAAGCCAATGTAAAACCAAAGGGCCCCGTGGAGGGGGCATTTTTGGCCCCAGCACTATAATTTGAACAATCTTGGTAGGGGTCCACTAGATGAAGCTTCATACCAAATATCAAAGTCCTGGGCCTTGTGGTTTCAGAGAAGAAGATTTTTAAAGATTTTCCCTATATAAGCCTATGTAAAACCAAAGGGCCCCGGGGCGGGGGCATTTTTGGCCCCAGCACTATAATTTGAACAATCTTCGTAGGGGTCCTTAAGATGAAGCTTCATACCAAATATCAAAGACCTGGGCCTTGTGGTTTCAGAGAAGAAGATTTTTAAAGATTTTCCCTATATAAGCCAATGTAAAACCAAAGGGCCCCGTGGCGGGGGCATTTTTGGCCCCAGCACTATAATTTGAACAATCTTGGTAGGGGTCCACTAGATGAAGCTTCATACCAAATATCAAAGTCCTGGGCCTTGTGGTTTCAGAGAAGAAGATTTTTAAAGATTTTCCCTATATAAGCCTATGTAAAACCAAAGGGCCCCGGGGCGGGGGCATTTTTGGCCCCAGCACTATAATTTGAACAATCTTGGTAGGGGTCCACTAGATGAAGCTTCATACCAAATATCAAAGACCTGGGCCTTGTGGTTTCAGAGAAGAAGATTTTTTAAGTTTTTGGTGAAAAAAAATCTATTTTCGGCTCCTGTGACCTAGATGTGCAACGGACCGGAATCATTTGAACAACTTTTAAAGGGGACCACCTAAGGATCATTCCTGTGAAGTTTGGTCAAAATCCGATCAGTGGTTTAGGAGGAGATGTCGTTTAAAGAAATTGTTTAAGGACGCACGCACGACGGACAAAAAGTGATCCCAAAAGCTCACCTCGTCACTACGTGACGGTGAGCTAACAAGAGGACCATGATGGCCCTGGAACGCTCACCTGATCCATAAAGTAACCAGTGGGCCCAGGAAGGGCCATAATTGACCTCAGGGTTATAATGTGCATAATGTTGAGGGAGGTCTAAAAAGGTGAAGCTTCATACCAAATATCAACAAAGGCTATTATTTGAACAATCTTGGCAAAGGTGCACTAGATGAAGCTACATAACAAATATCAAAGACCTGGGCCTTGCGGTTTCAGAGAAGAAGATTTCTTTAAAGATATTCCTTACATAAGCCTATGTGAAACCAAATGGCCCCGGGGCAGGGGCATTTTTGGCCTCAGGGCTATAATTTAAACAATCTTGATAGAGGTCCACTAGATGAAGCTTCACACAAAATATCAAAGACCTGGGCCTTGTTGTTTCAGAGAAGAAGATTTTAAAAAATTATCTCTATTATAAGTCTATGTAAAACCAAAGGGCCCTGGGGAGGGGGCATTTGTGGCCACAGGGCTATAATTTTAACAATCTTGGTACAGGTCCACTAGCTGAAGCTTCATACCAAATGTCAAAGACCTAGGCCTTGTGGTTTCAGAGTAGAAAATATTTCAAGATATTCCCTATATAAGTCTATGAAAAACCAAAGGGCCCAGGAGCGGGGGCATTTTTGGCCCCAGGGCTATAATTTGAACAATCTTGATAGAGGTCCACAAGATGAAGCTTCATACCAAATATCAAAGACCTGGGCCTTGCAGTTTCAGAGAAGAAGATTTTTAAAGATTTTCCCTATATAAGCCTACATCAAACCAAAGGGCCCCGGGATGGGGGCATTTTTGGCCCCAGCACTATAATTTGAACAGTCTTGGTTGGGGTCCACTAGATGAAGCTTCATACCAAATAGCAAAGACCTGGGCCCTGCAGTTTCAGAGAAGAAGATTTTTAAAGATTTTCCCAATATATGCCAATGTAAAACCATAGGGCCCCAGAGCGGGGGCAATTTTTGGCCCCAGGGCTATAATTTGAACAATCCTGGTAGAGGTCCAAAAGATGAAGCTTCATACCAATGATCAAAGTCCTGGGCCATGTGGTTTCAGAGAAGAAGATTTTTAAAGATTATCCCTATATAAGCCTATGTAAAACCAAAGGGTCCCGGGGCGGGGGCATTTTTGGCCCCAGCACTATAATTTGAACAATCTTGGTAGGGGTCCACTAGATGAAGCTTCATACCAAATTCAAAGACCTGGGCCTTGTGGTTTCAGAGAAGACCACTTTTGGCCCCAGCACAATAAATTGTATCATCTCGGTAAGGGTCCTTTAGAAGAAGCTTCATACCAAATATAAAAGACCTAGGCCTTGCAGTGTCAGAGAAGAAGATTTTTAAAGATTTTCCCTATATAAGCCTATGTAAAACCAAAGGGCCCCAGGGTGGGGGCATTTTTTGCCCCAGCACTATTATTTGAACAATCTTAGTAGGGGATCACTAGATGAAGCTTCATACCAAATATCAAAGTCCTGGGCCTTGTGGTTTCAGAGAAGAAGATTTTTTAACATTTTCCCTATATAAGCCTATGTAAAACCAAAGGGCCCTGGGGCGGGGGCATTTTTGGTCCCAGCACTATTATTTGAACAATCTTGGTAGGGGTCCACTAGATGAAGCTTCATACCAAATATCAAAGACCTTGGCCTTGTGGTTTCAGAGAAGAAGATTTTTAAAGATTTTCCCTATATAAGCCAATGTAAAACCAAAGGGCCCCGTGGTGGGGGCATTTTTTGTCCCAGCACTATAATTTGAACAATCTTGGTAGGGGTCCACTAGATGAAGCTTCATAATAAATATCAAAGTCCTGGGCCTTGTGGTTTCAGAGAAGAAGATTTTTAAAGATTTTCCCTATATAAGCCTATGTAAAACCAAAGGGTCCCGGGGCGGGGGCATTTTTGGCCCCAGCACTTTAATTTGAACAATCTTGGTAGGGGTCCACTAGATGAAGCTTCATACCAAATATCAAAGACCTGGGCCTTGTGGTTTCAGAGAAGAAGATTTTTTAAGTTTTTGGTGAAAAAAATCTTTTTTTGGCTCCTGTGACCTAGATGTGCAACGGACCGGAACCATTTGAACAACTTTGAAAGGGGACCACCTAAGGATCATTCCTGTGAAGTTTGATCAAAATCCGATCAGTGGTTTAGGAGGAGATGTCGTTTAAAGAAATTGTTTACGCACGGACGCACGCACGCACGGACGCACGCACGACGGACGACGGACAAAAAGTGATCCCAAAAGCTCACCTCGTCACTATGTGACGGTGAGCTAACAAGAGGGCCATCATGGCCCTGGATCGCTCACCTGATCCATAGAGTAACAAGTGGGCCCCAGGGAGGGCCATTATTGACCCCAGGGCTATAATGTGTATAATGTTGAGGGAGGTCTAACCAGAGGACCAGTGGTCCTGTAAACGCTCACCTGACACCTGGTCCTGGTGTACATTTTAATGTTTTTATATATGTATATAGCCTCATAAATGAAATTTGGCTTTGATTGACCTTTCAGTTTTGGAGAAGAAGATCTTTGAAAATGGTGGACGGACAGACGGTCCAAGGTCATTTAATGACCTTGACCTTTCTTATCCATAAATCTTCATGTTTTGATTTTGTTTACCTGAGCTACCTATTTTTGTGTCGTAGTCTTCAATGGTTTCCTAAATATTCATTATTTTCACTTTTTCCCATGCAAAAGCCCAAGTCTGCAAATTTGACATAGCCATAAAATAGGTCAAGGCCATCCCAGGGTCGCCATTTTTACAAACTATGATGGGCTCAAGTACCAGATGCTACAAGCCAACTTTCAAGGTCATTGGCTTCATGGTTCTGGAGAAGAAGATTTTTGAAGGCTTTTTACCATATATGGGCATGGCTGCCATCTTGGTCATGTGACCCAGACCCCGCGAACAAACTTTCGTTCCCCCATCCTACTGAGCTCCACATGAAATTTGGCTTTGATTGGCCTCCCTGTTTTGGAGGAGAAGATCTTTGAAAATGGTGGACGGACGGACAACGGATGGACGGACGACAGACCATGGCCATACTATAAGCTCACCTATGAGCCTAAAGGCTCAGGTGAGCTAAAAATCAATTATTTTCACTTTTTCCCAAGCAAAAGCCTAAGTCCGCAAATTTGACATTGCCGTCAAATAGGTAAAGGTCAACCCAGGGTCACCATTTGAACAAATTATGATAGGCCCGTGTACCAGATGCTTCCTGCCAAGTTTCAAGGTCATTTGCCTTACGGTTCTGGAGAAGAAGAATTTCGAAGTGTTTTTACCATATATGGGCATGGCCACCATCTTGGTCATGTGACCTGGACCATATGAGCAAATTTTCATTTGTTCATCATATAAAGGATCCATATCAAATTTCACTTGAATTGGGCCAGCGGTTTCTGAGAAAAAAATGTTTGAAATATGGAACCTGGTTAATCTTGGTCCCAGGTCACTGAATGATGACTTTTCTTACCCATGAATCTTCATGTATTCATTTACTCTACCTGATCTACCAATTTGGTGACATTGTCTTCAATGGTTTCCTAAAAATCCATTATTTTCACTTTTTCCCATGCAAAAGCCTAAGTTGACAAATTTGACACTGCCATAAAATAGGTCAAGGTCAACCCAGGGTCAGCATTTGTAAAAACTATGACGAGCCCGAGTACCATATGATATATGCCAAGTTTCAAAGCCATTGGCCTTACGGTTCTGGAGAAGAAAATTTTTGAAGGCTTTTACCATATATGGGCGTGGCGGCCATCTAGGTCATGTGATCTAGACCGTACTGGCAACTTTTCATTTGTTCAACTCACAAAAGCTCCATATTGAATTTCACTTAAATTGGCTCAGTAGTTTCTGAGAAAAAATGTTTTTTTTTAAATATGAAATCGGAGTGACCTTGGTCTAAGGTCAATGAATGACCTTGACCT
Organism: Lucinisca nassula; assembly: GCA_963580285.1. Lineage (NCBI taxonomy): Eukaryota > Metazoa > Mollusca > Bivalvia > Lucinida > Lucinidae > Lucinisca > Lucinisca nassula. Next base: position 99,360 of record CAUZLF010000318.1, on the reverse strand, counting down.
TTCTTACCCATAGATCTTCATGTATTCAGATACTTTACCTAATCTACAAATTTTGGTGACACTGTCTTCAATGGTTTCCCTAAATATCCATTATTTTCACTTTTTCCTATGCAAAAGCCTAAGTCAGCAAATTTGACATTACTGTAAAATAGGTCAAGATCAACCCAGGGTCACCATTTGAACAAATTATGATAGGCCCGATCACCATATGCTACATGCCAAGTTTCAAGGCCATTGGCCTTACGGTTCTTGAGAAGAAGAATTCCGAAGTTTCTTTACCATATATGGGCGTGGTGGCCATCTTGGTCATGTGATCTAGACCATGTTGGCAGCTTTTCATTTGTTCAACTCCCAAAGGCTCCATATTGAATTTCACTTCAATTGGCTCAGTAGTTTCTGAGAATAAATGTTTGAAATATGGAACCTGCGTGACCTTGGTCTAAGGTCAATTAATGACCTTGACCTTTCTTACACATAGATCTTCATGTATTCTGCTACTTTACCTTATCTACTAATTTTGGTGACACTGTCTTCAATGGTTTCCTAAAAATCCATTATTTTCACTTTTTCCCATGCAAAAGCCTAAGTCGGCAAATTTGACATTGCTGTAAAATAGGTCAAGGTCAACTCGGGGTCACCATTTGTACAAACTATGATAGTCCTGAGTACCATATGATATATGCCAAGTTTCAAGGCCATTGGCCTTACGGTTCTGGAGAAGAAGAATTTTTAAGGCTTTTTACCATATATATAGGCGCGACGGCCATCTTGGTCATGTGATCTAGACCGTATTGGCATTTTTTCATTTGTTCAACTCACAAAGGCTCCATATTAAATTTCACTTAAATTGGCTCAGCAGTTTTGGAGAAAAAAATGTTTGAAATATGGATCCTGAATGACCTTGGTCTAAGGCCAATGAATGACCTTGACCTTTCTGACCCATAGATCTTCATGTATTCAGTTACTTTACCTGATCTACAAATTTTGGTGACACTGTCTTCAATGGTTTTCCTATAAATCCATTATTTTCACTTTGCCCCATGCAAAAGCCTACTTTGGCAAATTTGACATTGCTGTAAAATAGGTCAAGGTCAACCCGGGGTCACCATTTGTACAAACCATGATGGGCCCGAGTACCATATGCTACATGCCAAGTTTCAAGGCCACTGGCCTTATGGTTCTGGAGAAGAAGATTTTTGAAGGCTTTTTACCATATATGGGCATGGGGGCCATCTTGGTCATGTGATCCAGACCCCGCGAACAAACTTTCGTTCCCCCATCCCACTGAGGCTCCATATGAAATTTGGCTTTGATTGGCCCTGCAGTATAGGAGAAGAAGATCTTTGAAAATGGTGGATGGACGGACGGACGGACGGACGACCGACCATGGCTATACTATAAGCTCACCTATGACCCTAAAGGCTCAGGTGAGCTAAAAAGGTGAAGCTTCATACCAAATATTAACAAAGGCTATAATTTGAACAATCTTGGCAAAGGTCCACTAGATGAAGCTACACACCAAATATCAAAGACCTGGGCCTTGCAGTTTCAGAGAAGAAGATTTTTTTAACAAGAGGGCCATGATGGCCCTGGATCGCTCACCTGATCCATAGTGTAACAAGTGGGCCCCAGAGAGGGCCATTATTGGCCCCAGGGCTTTAATGTGCATAATGTTGAGGGAGGTCTTAAAGGTGAAGCTTCATACCAAACATCAACAAAGGCTATAATTTGAACAATCTTGGCAAAGGTCCACAAGATGAAGCTACAAATCAAATATCAAAGACCTGGGCCTAGCAGTTTCAGAGAAGAAGATTTTTGAAAGCTTTTGCCTATATAAGCCTATGTAAAACCAAAGGGCCCCGGGACTGGGGCATTTTTTGCCCCAGCACTATAATTTGAACAATCTTGGTAGGGGTCCACTAGATGAAGCTTCATACCAAATATCAAAGTCCTGGGCCTTGTGGTTTCAGAGAAGAAGATTTTTAAAGATTTTCCCTATATAAGCCTATGTCAAACCAAAGGGCCCCAGGGCGGGGGCATTTTTGGCCCCAGCACTATAATTTGAACAATCTTGGTAGGGGTCCACTAGATGAAGCTTCATACCAAATATCAAAGACCTCGGCCTTGTGGTTTCAGAGAAGAAGATTTTTAAGATTTTCCCTATATAAGCCAATGTAAAACCAAAGGGCCCCGTGGCGGGGGCATTTTTTGTCCCAGCACTATAATTTGAACAATCTTGGTATGGGTCCACTAGATGAAGCTTCATACCAAATATCAAAGTCCTGGGCCTTGTGGTTTCAGAGAAGAAGATTTTTAAAAATTTTCCTTATATAAGCATATGTAAAACCAAAGGGCCCCGGGGCGGGGGCATTTTTGGCCCCAGCACTATCATTTGAACAATCTTGGTAAGGGTCCACTAGATGAAGCTTCATACCAAATATCAAAGACCTGAGCCTTGTGGTTTCAGAGAAGAAGATTTTTAAAGATTTTCCCTATATAAGCCAATGTAAAACCAAAGGGCCCCGTGGCGGGGGCATTTTTTGTCCCAGCACTAAAATTTGAACAATCTTGGTAGGGGTCCACTAGATGAAGCTTCATACCAAATATCAAAGACATGGGCCTTGTGGTTTCAGAGAAGAAGATTTTTAAAGATTTTCCCTATATAAGTCTATGTAAAACCAAAGGGCCCCTGGGCGGGGGCATTATTGGCCCCAGCACTATAATTTGAACAATCTTGGTAGGGGTCCACTAGATGAAGCTTCATACCAAATATCAAAGTCCTGGGCCTTGTGGTTTCAGTGAAGAAGATTTTTAAAGATTTTCCCTATATAAGTCTATGTAAAACCAAAGGGCCCCTGGGCGGGGGCATTTTTGGCCCCAGCACTATAATTTGAACAATCTTGGTAGGGGTCCACTAGATGAAGCTTCATACCAAATATCAAAGACCTGGGCCTTGTGGTTTCAGAGAAGAAGATTTTTAAAGATTTTCCCTATATAAGCCAATGTAAAACCAAAGGGCCCCAGGGCGGGGGCATTTTTTGTCCCAGCACTAAAATTTGAACAATCTTGGTAGGGGTCCACTAGATGAAGCTTCATACCAAATATCAAAGTCCTGGGCCTTGTGGTTTCAGAGAAGAAGATTTTTAAAGATTTTCCCTATATAAGCCTATGTAAAACCAAAGGGCCCCGGGGCGGGGGCATTTTTGGCCCCAGCACTATAATTTGAACAATCTTGGTAGGGGTCCACTAGATGAAGCTTCAAACCAAATATCAAAGACCTGGGCCTTGTGGTTTCAGAGAAGAAGATTTTTAAAGATTTTCCCTATATAAGCCTTTGTAAAACCAAAGGGCCCCAGGGCGGGGGCATTTTTGGCCCCAGCACTATAATTTGAACACTCTTGGTAGGGGTCTACTAGATGAAGCTTCATACCAAATATCAAAGACCTGGGCCTTGTGGTTTCAGAGAAGAAGATTTTTTAAGTTTTTGGTGAAAAAAATCTGTTTTTGGCTCCTGTGACCTAGATGTGCAACGGACCGGAACCATTTGAACAACTTTGAAAGGGGACCACCTAAGGATCATTCCTGTGAAGTTTGGTCAAAATCCGATCAGTGGTTTAGGAGGAGATGTCATTTAAAGAAATTGTTTACGCACGCACGGACGCACGCACGCACGGACGCACGACGGACGACGGACAAAAAGTGATCCCAAAAGCTCACCTCGTCACTCGTCACTACGTGACGGTGAGCTAAAAATATTCCCTACATAAGCCTATGTAAAACCAAATGGCCCTGGGGCAGGGGCATTATTGGCCTCAGGGCTATAATTTAAACAATCTTGAGAGAGGTCCACTCGCTGAAGCTTCACACCAAATATCAAAGACCTGGGCCTTGTGGTTTCAGAAAACAAGATTTTCATAGATTATCTCTATATAAGTCTATGTAAAACCAAAGGGCCCCGGGGCGGGGGCATTTGTGGCCCATGGGCTATAATGTGAACAATCTTGGTAGAGGTCCACTAGATGAAGCTCCATACCAAATATCAAAAACATGAGCCTTGCAATTTTGTAGAAGAAGATTTTCAAAGATTTCCCTATGTAAGTCTATGTAATACCAAAGGGTCTCAGGGCCGGGGCATTTTTGGCCCCAGGGCAATAATTTGAACAATCTTGATAGAGGTCTACTAGATGAAATTTCACACCAAATATCAAAGACCTAGACCTTGTGGTTACACAGAAGAAGATTTTTAAAGATTTTCCCTATACAAGCCCATCTAAAACCAAAGGGCCCCAGCGCGGTAACTGGTCAACTCGTACCTAAGTCAACTCGTACCTGAGTCAACTCGTACCTGTTTTTGGTCAACTCGTACCCGTTCTTTGGTCATTTTTGGCCCCAGCACTATATTTTGAACAATATTGGTAGGGGTCCACTAGATGGAGCTTCATACCAAATAACAAAGACCTGGGCCTTGTGGTTGCAGAGAAGAAGATTTTTAAGGATTTTCCCTATATAAGCCCATGTAAACGGCGGCGTCTGATCAAGGCGGACGCTGTTTGAAAAAGTATAGCCACTTCCCGAATAAATTTTGAAGAAAACACAACCTGACACCACTAAATTTCGAAATATATAAGATGTAAGATTCCATTTGGGTTAATTTAATTAACACTTTAGTTAATCGTGTACCGATTAATGTGGGTGTAAAAAAAACGATTATCGGTACTAGTTTAATCTAATCGTCCTTCATTAAAGATTGTTTTTAATTGCTTTAATTTTGCCGGCGAGCGGCTGTTTTTGTTCTGACAAAACTTAAAACTAAATCCCAGTTTTACTATTTATATATAAAAGTGGGGTTTAAGAGGGACAAATTCATATAGGCTTGCATTCGTGATGATTGTTTTTATTTAAGAGTTTGTTAGTTAAACGGTATAACAAATGTTTATAATTTAAGCAATAAAATTATATAAATAACTGACTTTATTTTTATTGTGCTACCTGTACATCCCGCTGTGTTTATACTCGCCGACATGTAACCGGTTTTGTCCGTGCAATGGGCACACCCCTAAACCTCACTTTATATAGAGAAACTCGGGTTTACGGGGGTATACATTATCTTTCTTTATTTATGCTCCAATACATAGGTTGAGGGTACTCGTTTGAGTCGTTCCAACTAAAGATCACAGCCTATGTTTGAAGTATAAATAAGAAAAAAAAAAAAAAAAAAAAAAACACGGATTTTCGTAAGAAAAATTGCCATTTTGGAGATGTGAAAAACGCACCATATTGCACGGGTGTGTTATCGTAAAGTAACAGTAATAAGGAATATGCAACATTTATGTTAGCCAACATTTATGTTTTGAGCATATATGAGAACAAATTATAATTGTATAACTACATTTTATTTGCAACTGAGCATGAAATGTAAGTTCTACAATTATATTTTTCTCGTTATTTTCATTTACATATTTACATATGAAGTTCGTCTTATGTTGAGCATGGTGTTATGTACCAATCACATCCCTCTGGAGCATAGATTGTTGGCACTCGTTAGAGCTGCCCCACAGGGATAGTTCTAACGAGCACCAATAAATTATGTCTGGCTAAAGGGATATGGGGGTCATACACAAGAAAGGTGCCATTTTGGCGCTCGTGCGTAATGGCGTTATGCACACACTAAGTATCGTCTTTATCGTCGGGAAAAGGATCAGGAGTCTGCATAGACCATAAAGTTGACCTGTATATATGTGTACTTAAGCCAAACTTACCCTAAAACAAATTTTATTTTTACTAAGGTACGAGTTGACTTAGGTTCGAGTTGACTAAGGTACGAGTTGACCAAATTCGGGTACGAGTTGACTAAGGTACGAGTTGACTTAGGTACGAGTTGACCAGAAACCCCCAGCACGGGGGGCATTTTTGGCCCCAGCACTTTAATTTGAACAATCTTGGTAGGGGTCCACTAGATGAAGCTACATACCAAATAGAAAAGACCTGGGCCTTGCGGTTTCAGAAAAGAAGATTTTTAAGGATTTTCCCTAAATAAGCCCATGTAATATTCCAAAGGGCCCGGGACGAAGCCATTTCTGGCCCCAGCACTATAATTTGAACAATCTTGGTAGGGGTCCACTAGATGAAGCTTCATACCAAATATCAAAGACCTAGGCCTTGTGGTTTCAGAGAAGAAGATTTTTTAAGTGTTTGGTGAAAAAAATCTATTTTTGGCTCCTGTGACCCAGATGTGCAACAGACCGGAACCATTTGAACAACTTTGAAAGGGGACCACCTTAGGATCAATCCTGTGAAGTTTGGTTGAAATCCAATCGGTCGTTAAGGAGGAGATGTCATTTGAAGAAATTGTTTACGCACGGATGACAGTTTTGTTTTATTTGAGGTTTAACGTCCCCGTCAACACTGTAAAGGTCATTTTGGAGACGTTGCTTCCAATTTTGTGGGACTTTTACCCGACATTGAGATGAAATGACATCTCAAGCCCTGTCGCCCAATGAAACCAATAGGGTTTATTAGCATGGACGGTCCGCCTCGCACCGCGGTTCCTGGACAGGCTTAGATCCTTTAAGCGGTTTACCAGTACTAGTGTGCGGGCCGGATTCAGCTCTGCGTGGAAGCATCGTGCAGCCCATATATTTCTTCAAGCCCCTATGGGCGGGGGCTTGCACGGATGACAGACAAAAAGTGATCCTAATATAAAACACAAGAGGGCCATGATGGCCCTGGATCGCTCACCTGATCCATAGAGTAACAAGTGGGTCCAGGGGAGGGGCATTATTTACCCCAAGGTTATAATGTGCATAATGTTGAGGGAGGTCTAAAAAGGTGAAGCTTCATACCGAATATCAACAAAGGCTATAATTGTCCACTAGATGAAGCTCATTACTAAATATCAACGACATGGGCCTTGCAGTTTCAGAGAAGAAGATTTTTAAAGATTTCCCTATATAAGTCTATGTAAAACCAAAGGGTCTCCAGGCGGCGGCATTTTTGGCCCTAGGGCTATAATTTGAACAACCCTGATAGAGGTCCACTAGATGAAATTCCACTAGATGAAATTTCACACCAAATATCAAAGACCTAGGTCTTATGGTTTCACAGAAGAAAAATTTTAAAGATTTTCCTTATATAAGACTATGTAAAACCGAAGGGCCCCGAGGCGGGGGCATTTTTGGCCTCAGGGCTATAATTTGAATAATCTTGGTAGAGGTCCACTAGCTGAAGCTCCATATCAAATATCAAAGACCTAGGCTTTGTGGTTTCAGAGAAGAAGATTTTTCAAGATTTTCCCTGTATAACTCTATGTAAAACCAAAGGGCCCCGGAGGGGGGGGGGGGGGGGGGGCATTTTTGGCCCCAGGGCTATAATTTGAACAATCTTGGTAGAGGTCCACAAGATGAAGCTTCAAACCAAATATCAAAGATCTGGGCCTTGCAGTTTCAGAGAAAAAGATTTTTAAAGATTTTCCCTACATAAGCCTATGTAAAACCAAAGGGCCCAAGGGCAGGGGCATTTTTGGCCCCAGCACTATAATTTGAACAATTTTGTTAGGGGTCCACTAGATGAAGCTTCATACCAAATGGTAAAGACCTGGGCCTTGCAGTATCAGAGAAGAAGATTTTTAAAGATTTTCCCAATATTAGCCCATGTAAAACCAAAGGGCCCCGGGGCGGGGGCATTTTTGGCCCCAGCACTATAATTTGAACAATCTTGGTAGGGGTCCACTAGATGAAACATCATATCAAATATCAAAAACCTGGGCCTTGCGGTTTCAGAGAAGAAGATTTTTAAAGATTTTCCCTATATAAGCCAATGTAAAACCAAAGGGCCCCAGGGCGGGGGCATTTTTGGCCCCAGCACTATTATTTGAACAATCTTGGTAGGAGTCCACTAGATGAAGCTTCATACCAAAAATCAAAGACCTGGGCCTTGTGGTTTCAGAGAAGAAGATTTTTGAAGATTTCCCCCAAAAAGCCCATGTAAAACCAAAGGGCCCCGGGGCGGGGGCATTTTTGGCCCCAGCACTATAATTTGAACAATCTTGGAAGGGGTCCACTAGATGAAGCTTTATACCAAATATCAAAGACCTGGGCATTGCGGTTTCAGAGGAGAAGATTTTTTAAGTTTTCGGTGAAAAAATCTATTTTTGGCTCCTGTGACCTATATGTGCAACGGACCGGAACCATTTGAACAACTTTGGAAGGGGACCACCTAAGGATCATTCCTGTGAATTTTGGTCAAAACCCGATCAGTGGTTTAGGAGGAGATGTTGTTTGAAGAAATTGTTTACACACGGATGACAGACAAAAAGTGATCCTAATATAAAACACAAGAGGGCCATGATGGCCCTGGATCGCTCACCTGATCCATAGAGTAACAAGTGGGCCCCGGGGAGGGCCATTATTGACCCCAGAGTTACAATGTGCATAATGTTGAGGGCGGTCTAAAAAGGTGAAGCTTCATACCAAATATCAACAAAAGGCTATAATTTGAACAATCTTGGTAAAGGTCCACTAGATGAAGCTACACAACAATATCAAAGACCTGGGCCTTGTGGTTTCAGGGAAGAAGATTTTTTTAAAGATATTCCTCACATAAGCCTATGTAAAACCTAATGGCCCCGGGGCAGGGGCATTTTTGGCCTCAGGGCTATAATTTAAACAATCTTGATAGTGGTCCACTAGATGAAGCTTCACACCAAATATCAAAGACCTGAGCCTTGTTGTTTCAGAGAAGAAGATTTTCAAAGATTACCTCTATTATAAGTCTATGTAAAACCAAAGGGCCCTGGGACGGGGTATTGTGGCCCCAGGGCTATAATTTGACCAATCTTGGTAGAGGTCCACTAGCTGAGGCTTCATACCAAATGTCAAAGACCTAGGCCTTGTGGTTTCAGAGTAGAAGATTTTTCAAGATTTTCCCTATATAAGTCTATGAAAAACCAAAGGGCCCAGGAGCGGGGGCAATTTTGGCCTCAGGGCTATAATTTGAACAATCTTGATAGAGGTCCACAAGATGAAACTTCATACCAAATATCAAAGACCTGGGCCTTGCAGTTTCAGAAAAGAAGATTTTTAAAGATTTTCCCTATATAAGCCTATGTAAAACCAAAGGGCCCCGGGGCGGGGGCATTTTTGGCCCCAGCACTATAATTTGAACAGTCTTGGTAGGGGTCCACTAGATGAAGCTTCATACCAAATAGCAAAGACCTGGGCCCTGCAGTTTCAGAGAAGAAGATTTTTTAAAGATTTTCCCAATATAAACCCATGTAAAACCAAAGGGCCCTGGGGCGGGGGCATTTTTAGCCCCAGCACTATAATTTGAACAATCTTGGTAGGGGTCCACTAGATGAAGCTTCATACCAAATATCAAAGACTTGGGCCTTGCTGTTTCATAGAAGAAGACTTTTAAAGGTTTTCCCTATATAAGCCTATGTAAAACCAAAGGGCCCGGGGGCAGGGGCATTTTTGGCCCCAGCACTATAATTTGAACAATCTTGGTAGGGGTCCATAAGATGAAGATTCATACCAAATATCAAAGACCTGGGCCTTGCAGTTTCAGAGAAGAAGACTTTCAAAGATTTTCCCTATATAAGCCCATGTAAAATCAAAGGGCCCTGGGGCGGGGGCATTTTTGGCCCCAGCACTATAATTTCAACAATCTTGGTAGGGGTCCACTAGATGAAGCTTCATACCAAATATCAAAGACCTGGGCCTTGCAGTTTTAGAGAAGAAGATTTTATAAGATTTTCCCTACATAAGCCTATGTAAAACCAAAGGGCCCCGGGGCGGGGGCATCTTTGGCCCCAGCACTATAATTTGAACAATCTTGGTAGGGGTCCACTACATAAAGATTCATACCAAATATCAAAGACCTGGGCCTCGCAGTTTCAGAGAAGAAGAATTTTAAAGATTTTCCCTATATAAGCCCATGTGAAACAAAAGGGCCCTGGGGCGGGGGCATTTTTGGCCCCAGCACTATAATTTGAACAATCTTGGTAGGGGTCAACTAGATGAAGCTTCATACCAAATATCAAAGACCTGGGCCTGGCAGTTTCAGAGGAGAAGATTTTTAAAGATTTTCCCTATATAAGCCCATGTAAAACCAAAGGGCCCTGGTGTGGGGGCATTTTTTGCCCCAGCACTATAATTTGAACAATCTTGGTAGGGGTCCACCAGATGAAGCTTCATACCAAATGTCAAAGACCTGGGCCTTGCGGTTTCAGAGAAGAAGATTTTTAAAGATTTTCCCTATATAAGCCCATGTAAAACCAAAGGGCCCCGGAGCGGGGGCATTTTTGGCCCCAGCACTATAATTTGAACAATCTTGGTAGGGGTCCACCAGATGAAGCTTCATACCAAATATCAAAGACCTGGGCCTTGTGGTTTCAGAGAAGAAGATTTTTTAAGTTTTTGGTGAAAAAAATCTCTTTTTGGCTCCTATGACCTACATGTGCAACGGACCGGAACCATTTGAACAACTTTGAAAGGGGACCACCTAAGGATCATTCCTGTGAAGTTTGGTCAAAATCCGATCAGTGGTTTAGGAGGAGATGTCGTTTAAAGAATTGTTTACGGACGCACGCACGGACGCACGGACGGACGGACGGACGACGGACGACGGACGACGGACGAAAAGTGATCCCAAAAGCTCACCTCGTCACTACGTGACGGTGAGCTAAAAAGGTCAAAGCCAACCCAGGTTCATCATCTATATTATTTTGTAGGGCTAGAGTCCCTTTTACTGCCTGCCAAGTTTCAAGGTCATCTGACTTACTGTTCTGGAGACAAGATTTTAGATTTTTAAAGGGTTTTTGGCAGACATGAGCATGGTGGCCATCTTGGTCATGTGTTTGTTTCAGTTGGGTTTTACATCCCCATCAACACTATTTAGGTCATTTTGGAGATGTTGTTTCTAATTTTGTGGGACTTTTGAAAGTGTGAACTGAAGACAACAGATAATAACAACAAACCACTATTATACCTTGTGAGCCTTCAGCTCAGTTGCTGTTGCAGGCCAGCACAGTTTGCCTGTTTTGCGCCTTGTCTATCTATGTTTTCACATTAACACAGACAGGTTTCCAACAGCTGTTACAAGTACCAATGCCAATGAACTTATGAACATCCAAAGAACTTTGATGTAAAACTTAAGTTAGTGACATTATTCTTGACCCCTCAGCCCTAACCTATGTCGTAACTTTGGGTATCCTTAACAAGTATGGATACTATCAGATCTTCCAAACCACAGATGGGAAAAAAAGAAAAAGAAAAAAAAAATTTCACACTTAGTTTTAGAAATAAAGAATTAACTGTACCTTTCAACACCAATCTGTCTTGCAATTTTCTCATTTAGCGAACCTGAAAAAAAAGAAAAAGAAATGGTCAATCAACCCTTTTACCAGAAAATTCCAAAGCAAATGACAATCCTAGTTTTTATATTATTTTCAAAAAAAAAAAGGCTTGACATTTAATGTGAATTGCCAACAAATCACATCAAATATCAAGCTTTATTTTCACTGAAAAATAAGACAAGAACACAGTGAAACTTCAATAACTTGGATACTGATAATTTGTTTACTTTGGTTAACCCTAAAAATGTCAAGATAATCTACATCTGAAAATGTCGTCTGGTTATGTCGTCTGCTGAATCTTCTTGCAACTTTTTTAAAAATATTTTTGCACACAGGCAAACAGTGTGAACCCAGATCAGACTGTTCCTCTAAGTCTGATCTGAGTTCACACTATTCGCAAAAATGAGTTTTAAAGTAACCAACAGATGACAAAGCAGACGACATTTGTTGTAATTGGCATTTTACAGGTTAATTCGAACTCCCTCTTAGGTCGTTAGAGAATTGTTCCCATAGCTCCAGATATCCATGTGTTTGGGTTAATTTATGGAGGTTTGTTTGATTTTAACTTGAAAAGGTATGTTGTGTGTACTCATTAGAATTGCCTCATTGAGGCAATTCTAATGAGTACACACAGCATATATTATTTTATTTAAGTCGAAAATATATTCTAAGGTCATCCCTTTTATGCCTCATAGCCTGGCAGCATGAGAATTTAACTACCCCTATCTCGAACAAAATTTCATGGTCCCAAAGGTGTTTGAGTTATCAAAGGTAGACTGTACTTTGAAAATGTCGTCTGCTAAAGTGCTTGAAGGGTTGATCATTAACCAGTAAATTATCAGGCAAATTTTGTTTAACCCAGGGTTAATTTTTAACTCTGCTGCATTCAAACAAAAATATGACACTAGTGAAAATACATAATTAAAGGCATCAATAGGATTATGTTTCACCCTGCAGAGCTGTAGAAATAATCAACAAAAGGGCCAAGATGGCCCTCGATCACTATGAACTAAAAGGGAAATATTTCTGTGAAGCTTGAATAAAATGGGCTCAACAGTTAGTTGTTATCCATGAAGATCTTAAACTTTCAAATATGGTGGCCATCGTGTTCACTGGACTGAAACTGTTTTAGCTAGTTTGAGAAAGAGTCACCTAGGCAACCTTTCTGTGAAGTTTGAATGAAATTTGTCCAAAGGTACATTTGTATAGGAGGAGAAAACATTTACAGCTGATTTTTTTTCTACTTTCAGCTGTAGCTGCTGCAGTTCATTGAACAGAATCATTTAAGTTATTTTGGTTGAGATCTTAGGGGCAACATTGCTCTGAATCTTAAGTGAAATTCGCCAAATGGCCAAAAGGGAGACTTGTCATTTAAAGAGTATTTTTATTTTTAGCTACAGTGGCCATTTTGTTCATTAGAGCTGAACCACTTCAGCTAATTTGGTAGAGGGCTACCTGAGCAACATTCCTGTGAAGCTTGAATAAACTGGCCTAAGAGTATAGGAGGAGTATAGTCTTTTAATGTGTGTTTTTTTTGTGTGTTTTTTTTTAGCTCTGGTCCCTATCTTGTTCATTGGAGCAGAATCAATTTAGCCATTCATCATCATCATCATCATCAATGGATTTTTGATTAATGTGCAGGTACAGGGGCAAAGTCCACATAAGTGGGCCCCCTCCCAGGTAGCTGGCTTGCTGCACGCATGGCAGATCTTACACCAGATCTCCAGGCTTGTCTATCATGAGGATCAAAGCAGAGAGCTTCCATTCTCTGCAATCTCTTTCTGTCAGCTGCTCCCAGGTCATCTTGGGCTTTCCAGGCCCCCGCTTTCCACCAACCTGTATGTCACAGGCAGTCTTGACTGCACCGCTGGAGCGTTCCACATGTCCATACCAGCGGAGTCTTCTCTCAGGATGAGGTCCAGGTCTTCAATGCCAAGACGCTCAAGTAACTCACTGGACCTGATGGTGACAGCGTCTCTGGTACAGAATCATCCAGGCAACAATCTTGTGAAGTTTGAATATAACTGGCCTAAGGGTACAGGAGGAGTAGTCTCCTAATGTTTGTTTTTCTATTTTAGTTCTGGTGGCCATCTTGTTCATTGGAGCAAAACCAATTTAGCTATTTGGTAGAGAATCATCTAAGCAACAATCCTGTGACGTTTGAATAAAACTTGCCAAAGGAGTAGTCTTTTAAGTTTTTTTTTTCTATTTTTAGCTCTGATTGCCATCTTGTTCATTGAAGCAGACCCAATTCAGCTCTTTTGGTAGAGAATCATCCAGGCAACAATACTGGGAAGTTTGAATAAAACTGGCCGAATGGTATAGGAGGACTAGTCTTTTAATGTGTTTCATTTTCTATTTTTAGCTTTGGTGGCCATCTTGTTCATTGGAGCAGAGCCAATTTAGCTGTTTTGGTAGAGAATCATCTTGGCAACAATACTGGGAAGTTTGAATAAAACTGGCCTAAGGGTATAGGAGGAGCAGTCTTTAAATGTTTTTTTTTTATTATTATTATTATTAGCTTTGGTGGTCATCTTGTTCATTGGAGCAGAGCCAATTAAATTTTAGCTATTCTGGTGGAGAATCATCTAGGCAACAGTCCTGTGAAGTTTGAATAAAACTGGTCTAAGGGTATTGGAGGAGCAGTCTTTTAATATTGTTTTTTCTGTTTTAGCTCTGGTGGTCATCTTGTTCATTGGTGCAGAATCATTTTAGCTATTTTGGTAGAGAGTCACCTAGTCAAAAATCCTATGACATTTAAAAAATATTAGCCATAGGGTATAGGATAAGTAGCCTTTGGATTTTTTTTCTATTTTTAACTCTGGTGGCCATTTTAATCACTGAAGCAGAACAGTTTTAGCCATTTTGTTAGAGGGTGACCAATGCAACAATCCAAGTTCAAAAACGAAATTAGTCCATGGGTATGAGAGATGTGTCATTTGAAGATAGCATTCCATTTTCAGCTCCGGTGGCCATCTTGTTCACTGGAGCCAAATGATTTACCTATTTTGGTAGGGAATCATCTAGACAACATACTGAAACTGACCCAAGAGTTTAGGAGGAGCTGTCATTTAAAAGGACATTGTTGATGCCAAACAACACTGAACAAAGACATTACGATAACACACCCATGCAAAATATTAGATTTTTTCACGTCGTCAAAATAGCTTTTTTTCTGATGAAAATCTTAGATTTTTGTCTTATTTTCACTGCAAACATAGGTTGTGGGTGCTTGTTAGAACCGCCTCAATGAGGCGGTTCTAACGAGTACCCACAACCTATGTCTTGGAGCAGAAATAAGCAAAATAATGTACACCCTCTTAAGCCCCAGTTTTCTCTATATAAAGTGGGGTTTAGTGGGGTGTTTATTTCACAGACTTGTTCACGTGATGATTTCCGTTAATACAGCAATTAACAAATTCTTTTTTGCTTTTGCAATTGTCTGTTTGTTTAATTTGAGGTTTAACATCCCCGTCAACACTGTATAGGTCATATAAGAGACAATGCTTCCAAGTTTGTGGGACTTTTACCCGACATTGAGATGAAATGACATCTCAAGCCCTGTCTCCCAATGAAACCAAAGACTCCAATTGATACTGGAGAACAATTTTTAAAGAGTTGCCACCTCAGGTGTAAGCAACACTACGGATTCTAGTTGTTACATTTTTCAGCCCTTATCCTGCTGAATAAATAAATTTAGAAACACTTATTTCTGATACCCACCAATCAAATTACTTGATTTGTTTGTTTGATTGAGGATCAACATCCCCATCAACACTATTTAGATCATTTTGTTCAACACTATTTAGGCCAATTTTGAGGGACTTTTACCCAACATTGAGATGAAAATCACATCCTGCTGAATAAATTAAGCCACACTCATTTTCTGATATTCACAAATCTAATTACTTAATGTTTGATCCACAAACTGCATGACAAACAGTGTAAATCCTGATCAGATGGCTTCTTCAGAAGCCATCTGATCTGGATCTACACTGTTTGCAAAGGTAGGGGTTGTCGTGAACAACAGGATAAGGGCTCTTCGGAAGCCATCTGATTGTATCTACACTGTTTGCAAAGGTAGGGGTTGTCATGTTCAGCGGGATCAGGGTTCATAAAAATTATGGTACATGTACATTGCTTTTTGTCAACCCACGCCTTATGCAGCAAATTTAAATCTTGTGCATGTAATCAAATATATGTTTCATATGACTCTTTGTCACACAAGTGGTTTGCATCCTATGACATCGCCATTGAAATCTGATTATCAAATAAACCACAGCTTTTGATGTTCAATTCTGCTCTGAAGAGCCCTTGACCCATTTTATACGGGGAAACCCCAAAATGGGACACTGGCTGCAGATGATAAGATAAGAGAAGGTATCCAAATACTTTTTTTTCTATTTCTGCATGAAAACATACATCATTGGTACTCATTAGAAGTGTGTGTGTGTGAATTCGGGTTTAACGGACTTTCAACAATTTTTCAGTCATATCACGACGGTGTCTGGTTGCAACAGGGAGCTCAATGCTCACTTTTATAGTGCTGCCTCACTGAAGTATCATGTCCCAGACACATT
Source organism: Lucinisca nassula (assembly GCA_963580285.1). Lineage (NCBI taxonomy): Eukaryota > Metazoa > Mollusca > Bivalvia > Lucinida > Lucinidae > Lucinisca > Lucinisca nassula. The sequence continues at coordinate 83,427 of CAUZLF010000318.1, read as the reverse complement.
ACATGATACCACATCCAGTCACATTATCCTGACACTTGGTCGACCAGTCCTAGCTCTACGCCGTAAATCTAAGTGGCAAGCGAGGAGCAGCTACTACCGTTTTTTTTACGATTTTGGTATGTCGCTGCCCGGGATCGAACCCGTGACCTCCCAATCCCTGGAGCGGACACTCTACCAACTGAGCTATCGGGGCTGGTTACTCATTAGAAGCACCTTGCTTTGTTTGAATTGACATTTTACATCCCCATCATTTTGGAAAGTTTGCTTTCAGTTTTTATGGGACTTTTACCCGGCATTGAGATGAAATGACATCTCAAGCCCTGCCACAAAAATAAACCAAAAGGGTTTATATGTAGAGACAGTCCAACTCACACCACTTTGCCTGGGCAGGCTGTGACACCTCTAAGCGGTTTACCATTACTCATGTGCAGTCATTTTCAGCTCTGCGTGGAAGCATCATGCCCAATCTATTTCTCCAAGCCCTGATGGGTGGGGGCCTTGTGCTTTGCTAATGTGCTTCTACCGAGTACCCACAACATATGTTTTCCTGCAGAAATAAGAAAATTATCAGTATTTTTCAGAAAACCTTATCTGGAGCTATGATCTGATCAGATGCCATAGAGCATGGCATCTGATCAGGATCTTCACAGTTTGTAGTAAGTTCAGCCATTTTCTATCCTGCTGAATATTTTTAACTTAGCCACACCCATTTTTGATTTTCAGCCGATCAGATAACATGATATAACGAGTTCGTTCAAATTCACAAACTGAAAGACAAACAGTGTAGATCCTGATCAGATGGCTTCTGAAGAAGCCATCTGATCTGGATCTACACTGTTTGCAAAGACAGGGGTTGTCGTGAACAACAAGATAAGGGTTAACTTAAACTGTCCCCTATGTTTTTCAATGGACTGACCTGCAAAGCTTTCAATCGGCATGAAATGTGATTTGTACAATGGATCAATGCTTTGCTATATAACATTTAATAGGTCAGCCAAGTGTGTCGAAGCAGATCCTCTGGGAGAACTTAAAAACACAACATTTGTTATAGCTGCCCTAAAATTTCTGTGAGTTACTCAGTGGTTTTGTTTGTTTGATTTGAGGTTTAATGTCCCCGTCAACACTGAATAGGTCATTCTGGAGACGTTGCTTCCAATTTTGTGGGACTTTTACCCAACATTGAGATGAAATGACATCTCAAACCCTGTCGCCCGTCGAAACCAAAAGGGTTTATAAGCATGGACGGTCCGACTCGCACCGCTTTGCCTAGGCAGGCTTAGCTCCTCTAAGCGGTTTACCAGTACTCATATGCGGTCGGTTTCAGCGCTGTGTGGAAGCATCATGCAGCCCATCTATTTCTTCAAGCTCTGATGGACGGGGGCGTAGTTACTCTGTGGTAGTCTATGTCTTAACAAAAAATGTATCCTGTCACCCTTATCCTTAACCCTTAAGATGCCAAGAAAAATCTGCATCTTATACTGTCTTCTCTTTATGTCATCTGCCGCGTCTTCTTGCAAACATTTCAAAAAGAGTTTTGCATACTGGCAAACAGTGTGGTCTCAGATCCTTTCGGAGCAGTCTGATCTGGGTCCACACTGTTTGCAACAGTCACTTTTAAAGTAACCGGCAGATGACAAAGCAGAGGACAATTGTCGTGATTGGCATTTTTTGGATTAATCACCAGTCTTATTAATATGTACATGTATTTTATCATTTTTCAGAGAAAATGAAAAAAAATTCTTAAAATGTTATCTGCTTCATTTGTGACCGACACTTTAAGGAAGATGCAAAAAAAAAAAAAGACTTCAGGGAGTGATTCATTCAGTTTTTATGACACATAGTGATGTAACATTCATAAAGCTGTATCAGACTTGCTATATGAATTGCTTTGAGCTAAACCTTACCTTTCGAACTAGGCATGCCAATATCAGATGCGTAAAAAGCAAAATGTAAACCCTTCTAGTTCTTGTCAGGATCTCAAGTATGTTTTTTTTTTTCCAAATTTTTAAATGCTGAAATAAAAGTTCAAGCAGGCTGAATGAAGAACATTTTTGATCAAAGATAGGTATTATCATGCTGCAGTTCATTTAGAAGCAATCAGTAGTCATCATAATCCGTCTTTATTCCATCAATTTTAACCCATAAAGTGCCAATCACAACAATTGTCATCTGCTTCATTGTCTGCCAAGTACTTTTAAATTAGTTTTTGCAAAGTGTGGACCAAGATCAGAGCAGGAGCCAAGGGAGCGCCTGGTACCTTTTTTCATGCCTTTGGTGCGGCTGAGAATCGAACACATGACCAACGATTCCTGAAGCGAATGCTCTACCAATGAGCTATCGGGGCCAGGAGTTGAGGCGAAGGATAATTTTCTGCCAAGTGTACAAGAATTATCCAAGTTCAGGACAATTTTTTTCCCAGCCCACAATTGAGATAATCAACCCACCAGTGCTGTCAGTACTTTGATTGTATATTTTGCAACTAAAGTCTTGACAGTTCCGTAATGATCCGAAGTATTGAGACAGGCCTAAAGCAAACAGTGCAGACCCAGATCAGACTGCTCCTGAAGGAGCAGTCTGATCAGGGTCTTAACTGTTTGCCATTCCGTCTCTACCCTTTGGACCCCTTGCTGGATCATGAAACAAATTTGTTAACATTTTAGGAGAATTACAGCAAGTCAAAGTATCCGAATTTTTAGGATTTTTAAGGTATATAGTAGTTTAGCTTAACAGCTGGGTAAGTCATTTATCAATGATTGAAAATTTCTCACTAAGTTGCACGCTCATCTGCATATTTTGTACTTTATATAATTTTCTGCAGATTTAATATGCAATCTATTAACCCACAAAATACCAATCACAATAACTGTCGTCTGCTTTGCCGTCTGCCGGTTACCTTAAAAGAAATTTTTGGCAAACAGTGTGGACCCAGATCAGACTGCTCCTGCAGGAGCAGTCTGATCTGGGCCCACACTGTTTGCCTGTTCGCAAAAATATTTTTAAAAAGTTTGCAAAAAAAATCAGCAGACGACGTAAGCAGACAACATTTTCGGATATAGTTTTTCTCGGTGTCTTTCGGGTTAAATGCAGAAAATAAGTCAGTTGCTGTTATCAATAGCCCTTGAGACATCAATCACTACACTTGGCTTCTGCTTTGCTGGTTACTTTTAACCAATTCAGTACCAGAAACCCCTGAATGGGTACCTTGGCAAACAGTGCAGGCCCAGATCAGACGCCGCAGAATGCGGCGTCTGATCAGGGCCTACACTGTTTGCAAAAAGTTAAGCCATTTCCGGAATAAATTTTGAAGAAAACACAACCTGACACCCCTAAATTTCAAAATGGACTCCTGCTATAGATAAGGTGAAAGATTCCATCAGGTACAAAAAGGGTTAAAGTCTTCATGGCAAACAGTGTGGACCAGATCAGATAGAGGAGCAGTCTGATCAGGGTCCACACTTATTGCCTGTATTTAAAAATATTTTTTGAAAGGTTTGTTCGATTTGATGTTTAACTTCCCCGTAAACACTGTATAGGTCATTTTGGAGACGTTGCTTCCAATTTTGTGGGACTTTTACCAGACATTGAGATGAAATGTCATCTCAAGCCCTGTCCCCCAATGAAACCTATAGAGTTTCTAAGCAAGGACGGTCTGACTCGCATCGATTTGCCTGGGCAGGCTTGGATCCTCTACCCAGATTACCAGTAGTCGAGTGCGAAGTTGGTTTCAGCTCTGCGTGGAAGCATCATGCAGCCCATATATTTCTTCAAGCCCCTATGGGCGGGGGCGGGTGAAAGAAGTGAAGCAAACAACATAAACAGACATTTTCAGATGCACTGCAGAGTTTTTTAGCGTTTATCTTCTAGACTTTCCATCATTTTATATATAAAATACATTTTTGTTTGGCTTCACCGCAATATCACAAGCTATTTTCTCAAGTAGCTATTGCAGCTAACTTCAAATGCATATTTTCTGTCGAGCCTATTATCAAACTCTGTATATTATAAGTATTTTTGTGTTTTTTCTTTAAGCTGCTACAATATTTTTGTATTACAGATTATTGAGCAACAGCATGAAGAGCAGTCTGATCAGGATCTACACTTTTGTCGTGATTTTACCAGCACTGTACATACTGTATTCACTTTAACCCATTTTGTACCAGAAACCCTGATGATTGGCAAACAGTGCAGGCCCAGATCAGACGCCGCAGAACGCGGCGTCTGATCAGGGCCTACACTACTTGCTAAAAGTTAAGCCATTTTTTAAATAAATTTTGAAGAAAACACAACCCAACACCCCTTAATTTTGGCATGGACGTCTGGTGTATAAAAGGAGGAAGATTCCATTTGGTGTGTGTGTGTGAATTCGGGTTTAACGTCGCTTTCAACAATTTTTCAGTCATATCACGACAGTGTCTGGTTGCGACAGGGAGCTCAATGCTCACTTTTATAGTGCTGCTTCACTGAAGTATCATGTCCCAGACACATTACATGATACCACGCCCAGTCACATTATCCTGACACTGGGTCGACCAGTCCTAGCTCTACCCCGTAAATCTGAGTGCCAAGGGAGCAGCAGCTAGTACCATTTTTAAAGGTGCATTATTGAGCTACCGGGCCTCAATTTTTTTTTTCTGGTTTTATCTTCAATTCATACTCCTTTGTTATGTAGGCCCCCGCCCATAGGGGCTTGAAGAAATATATGGGCTGCATGATGCTTCCACGCAGAGCAGAATCCAGCCCGCACACTAGTACTGTTAAACCGCTTAGAGGATCTAAGCCTGTCCAGGAACCGCGGTGCGAGGTGGACCGTCCATGCTAATAAACCCTATTGGTTTCATTGGGCGACAGGGCTTGAGATATCTCGTCTTTTAATCTCAATTTCGGGTAAAAGTCCCACAAAATTGGAAGCAACGTCTCCAAAATGACCTTTACAGTGTTGACGGGGATGTTAAACTTCAAATCAACCAAATCCTTTGTCATGTGTACACTTTTGGAGCCAAATACAGCTTCAGAACTTTGTGAAAATGGTCGTTTTCATTCATGTTTACCCTTCGCTCTGAACATGTGTTCGGAATTTCTGTTCTAAAAATAGATCTGTCACTTTACACATACATGGCGACAGTATTGTCTCTGAGTGTCGTTACTTATGACATGGTATTCAGTGTCATATCTTTTTCCGATTCCGGCATGGCCTAAGCAAACAAGGCCAAAAATGAATGTCGCATAACGTCATATATGGGGATTCTATTTTTGTCACGAACTAAAAATAGATCTAACTAGTGTTCGAAACCTAGTTAGGGAATCCCTCTCAAACTCATTTACCTGTCATCATAATTGTTCGCATTTTTGCATAAAATGCATTCATTTGTATTGTTTTAAAGAAAAATACCGGCTATATGTATTTTATTTTTGGAAGCATTTATTACCGATAGCTCAATAATGCACCTTTAAAGACTTTGGTATGTCGCGGCCCGGGATCGAACCCGTGACCTCCAGTTCCCCGGAGTGAACACTCTACCAACTGAGCTATCGGGGCCGGTGAGATTCCATTTGGTACAAAAAGGGTTAATTTATAGTGCAATTGTTTTAATAACTGCATACCAAAACTTTACTCAAGAAGTATAACGTAAAAATCTTAAATTTCTGACACCCTGAGAACCTGATGTAATTCTCTAAGAATATTAACCCTTGTCCTGCTGAATATTCATATATGCCACACCCACTATTGATTATCAACCAATCAGATTACTTGATGCAAATTATTGCAATAAATTCATAAACTGGATGGCAAACAAAGAAGATCCTGATCAGATGGCTTCTTCAGAAGCCATCTGATCTGGATCTACATTGTTTCAAAGATATGGCATATCCGGGCTCAGCAGGACAAGGGTTAACAAATTTGTTTCACGATCGAGCATCGAGTCCAAAAGGTGCGGACAGAAAGGCAAACAGTGTAGACCCTGATCAGACTGTTCTTCAAGGAGGAGTCTGATCTGGGTCTGGACTGTTTGCTTAGGCCTCCCTGTCCCAATACATGGAATCATTACGGTAGTTGACACAAATTCTTGCTGTACCACTCTCTATCATATAAGCTATTATGCCTTTGTGATATAGGGGTCAATTAAGCATGTTAAGGATTTTGGTTTGATTTGATTTGGTGCTTAATGGACCAGCCAACACCATAAGGTCATGTCATGCCAGTCAGTTTTTCACAATCATAAACTGCACTTTTCCTAGGCAGACTTATACGACCTCCTGATCAACAGTAAGGGCATTCACTGCTTGCAAAAAATTTCTAGCAATTTTCTAAACTCTTAACTCCTAACTCTTAACCTTTACCACTCTCTAGGCAGATTCAGCAGACGACAAATTGTTGATTTTTTTTTTCCCCCAGAAAACAGGACTTGACATCTCGTGCAAATTGTCTCCTATAGGAGACAATTTGCATGAGATGTCAAATCCTGTTTTCTGGGAATATAGGAGACAATTTGCATGAGATGTCAAATCCTGTTTTCTGGGAAAAATTAGAAAAATATTCAAAATGTCGTCTGCTGTGAAAAAATACCCAGGATGCAGAGTGGTAAAACACCTCTGAATTTGTCAATGGACCTGATAAGGCTGAGGATTCTGTTCAGGACAAAATTGGTTAATCCTTATCCTGTTGAGTAAATTAGTTCATTTGACTATAAAACAATCAAGTTACTTAATGTATCATATGACGTCGCGTCTGAGAGTGTAATAACGCCATGTAATATTTTCGATAATCCACTAGTGGATTAAATATGCAAATTAGCTAGATACGTTCCGTAACGTTACATATATCACGTCCTTAATGACGTCGCGTTTACTAACGGCGGAATATTGACATTTTGTAAACAATCGTGAATAAAATGCGTTTTAAATGTCATATGATAAATAGAATCTTGAATTCGTGTTCATGTATTATTGAATTTATTAAACGAGTTGAGGAAAAGAGATAAAATGCGAGGCTTGCCTCGCATTTTATCCCTTTTCCTCAACTTGTTTAACAAATTCAATAATACATGTACATGAACACTCAAGTAAGATCCTCTATGTATTCATTCAATTCACAAGCAGAATGACAAATAGTGTGGATCCTGAGCAGATGGCTTCTTCATAAGCCAGCTGAACTGGATCTACATTGGTTGCAAAGGAAGGGGATGTCGTGAACAACAGGATATATAAGGATTAGATGCAGTTGAGCACATTAATGTTGATATTAACAGCAACTTCTAGATCAGCTGTATAGCTGTTCTGTCAGGGACTTAACTGTTATGAACCCAGGCTCAGCTATAGAATCAACTGTGAACATGCTGATCAGACGGTATTGAAAATATGGATGCACAATCTGATCTGAGTCATTCTCTGTCACAAATATAGGGATCCCCCATGGTTTTTCATGCATATCATTTGCCGACCTGACATACAGAAATTTTGAAAAGGGGGATTTTGTCATTGGGGGTGAGTTGGGGGAATTTTGTTGAAAGTGGGGATTATGTACGGGGGATTTTGCCCTGGGGAGGAGTGGGGGAAGGGGGATTATGTCCTGATACCAGCCGCTAGTGTTCAAATACATGTATCTTCATAGGGTTGCAGCAAACATTAATGCAATGAAATAACCATGCATATTCATTGTTCTTGCATCATTTACTATTCCAACAGCAGATTGTGACAAAACACTCCAATAGTCTATGTAAACTCTTCAAATGTGACTGGTGGCTAGTTCAGAATGTTGTTAACAATAAAGTCAGTTCTGTAATGACGTCAGTTCTGCAATGACGTTCCGACGTTCCTCATAAAATTTTAAAATGCTACATTCAGAACGACGACGTGAAGTCGCTCAAAGTAACGATTGAAAGCAATCCCCATCTAGTGATTTCAAAAGTACATGTTCAAACAGCATGTAAATTTCATGGTTCGAACATGGGTTTTGTTGTCTGAACATGGGTCCATTCAAGAACAGCTTCAAACAGCTATGTTCATAGGACTTTACGCAAAAAGTGGTTTGTTGGGTGTTGTTACATACTGGCTATAAAGAAGGAAGGAGTGGTTCAACATTTAACCACTGATGATATATAAAATAAGCCTATGTGAATAACAGAATCATTCAAATGACTGCTTTGGGCAGATCCATTTCCAACTTTCACGGCTGGTAAACTCGTAAGGGGTAACCGTCGGTTATGCACTCAAAATCCTTACGGGAACTTCTGGTTATGCCTTCCAAGACCACAAATATGTCAACAAACAGGTGAGGGTTCCCGATATACGATTTTTAGTCATTTTTAAAAATGCAAACATATTTTGAGAAATCGGGCAATGCTATTCTCAACAACTTTCATTTCTGCATTAGAAAAGATGGGTGTGGACATGAAAAGGCAAGCGGTCCATTTTTAATTTAATTTCTCCCCGAAGAAGGTAGTCAGATATTTCTGTTTTGACCTGTTTTCTAGTGTCGAATGAAGGCATTTTCAGCTACCAGGATGATGCGAAACTAATCCAACATGCCAAATAACAGGTAATTCAAACAACTTTCATGTTGAAATACATAATTTGCGAAATTTCCGCAGAATTTGTTCCAGGAGCTTTAATATTTGTGTTGATTATGACTTACGAGATCCATTACCCCTTACGGGGACAGAAAAAAAAGCCAACTAATGGTTGTCTGATTGAAATGCGTTTCTTCATTCAATAATTCACATAAATGGTTCATCAAAGCCTGAAGACACAGTTGCTCGGTACGACTGATAATACTGTTAACTTTATTCAGAACGATAACTTAAAATCGAAATTCGTGCCCTCGTATGAATTGCTCGTACGTATCCAAATTCATGTACTCGAACAAATTGCTGAAAACCTGATATTGCTATATTTTCAAGGCATTTATCTGATATGCTCGTACAGAGAATAAGTTTCATATTAGATACGCATTTTACTATACGCCCCCCACCCATCGGGGCTTGGAATGCTTCTTCGCAGGGCTGAAACCGACCGAACTTGAGTACTGGTAAACCGTTTAGGTCTAAGCCTCCCCAGGAAAACTGCTGCGAGTGGGAACGCTCCTTAAACGTCCTAACTCATCAGTGCAACATCAAAAAAAGCTGCTTTGATTAAGTTTGTACCTCATCAGTAATGACTAAAAATGATCCGACATGCTAGTATTGGGACTGACACCGTAAGGGGTAATGCTCCCGTAAGCGGTAATGGGACCTCGTAAGTTATAATGGACACAAATATTAAAGCTTGAGTGCATAACCGACGGTTACCCCTTACGAGTTTACCAGCCGTGACTTTGGGGTTGTCAGATTAATCTTTTTATGTTTCATTTGTAATTAGTTTTATAAATAAATCCTATACTTTAAGCAAACAGCATTGACCCTGGTCAAATGCGTGTTCTGCGGCATCTGATCTGGGTCTACGCTGTTTGCCCATGTCCCATTTCTTGAACTCTAACCATGATGGGAAAAGCTGAGATGCGCTACCAAAGTACAGTCTCTTATTTCACAAAATCAACTCTCATAAAAACATCTTATTTCACACAATAAACTCTCATAAACTGCAAAACAAACTGCAAATATCGTAATGATCCAAAGTGTTGGGACGGATAGGCCTAAGCAAACAGCGCAGACCCAGATCAGACTGCTCCTGAAGGAGCTGTTTCAGGAGCAGTCTGATCAGTGTCTTCACTGTTTGCCATTCCGTCTGCACCTTTCGGACTCCTTGCAGGATCGTGAATCAAATGTGTTAACCCTTGTCCTGCTGAATGTTTAAATACGCCATGCCCACTACCAATTATCAACCAATCAGATTACTTAATGCAAATTATTGCAACAAAATCACAATCTGAACAACAATGTAGATCCTGATGAGATGGCTTCTTCAGAAGCCATCTGATCTGGATCTACATTGTTTGAAAGGTAAGACATATCCGGGCTCAGCAGGACAAGGGTTAAAATTCTTTGAGAATTACAGCAAGCCCTCATGGTGTCCCAATTTTTAGGTTTTTTTATGGTAATCAACAATATTTGAGTTGGGTAAAACCATATCTATTTGCCCTAAATATTCGGACACCTTAACTCCTTACCGAACTTGTTCTAAAATTTGAATAAGTACAATTTACTTCCAGATTTTGTGTCTAGAAAAAGCTGGATAAGTGGCAAGTAGTGTAGACCCTGATAAGATGCCACAGAATTGCCGCATCTCATCTGGGTTTATACTGTTTGCTCAGACCTTTCTGGTCTGTCTGAAGTGGGTTTACACTGGTTGTCCAGGCCTGTCTGTCCGAATACACAGGTAAATACGAGGCATACTCGACCCCGAAAGGCTCCGGTTAGACTTCTCATATACACAGTCTCACTTGGTTCTTTACTGCGGACAGACATTAGGAAGAGTCCACAAAGTAGCCACATACAAATAATCATGCTTCTAGCCCTATTACTGGGCTGAATATTCACCTCATTTGCATTATCTGCTGGTTCCTAGGGTTGGAAAAAGCAGGTAACCAGGCCCCCCTGACCTTGAAAGGTCAGGGGGGTCTGGTTACCTGTTTTTCCAATATTGACAATGTGCAAGCTGGGAGCCAGCAAATAATGCAAATATGGTGAATGCATTTGAAGAACGTAAACTGGAGAACGCTCAAGCCCTTTTCTTATGTGTCAGTCCATTTATTTTTCATTGCTCTGTTTGTGAGTAACTGCATGATAGTACATGTAATATGTATGACTTTTATGAATACAGGTATGCAGAATTCACATAAAACATATATTCTAACCAATAACATGCCAATCACAGCAATTTTCGTCTGCTTTGTCGTCAAAAGTCATTTTTGCAAACATTGCCGACCCAGATCAGAGGAGCAGCCTGATCAGGGTCCACAATTTTTGCCTGTATGCAAAACAATATGTTTGAAAAGTTTGCAAGACTATGAGCAGACGGCATAACAGACGACATGTTCACATGATTTTTTTTTGTGGCCCCTACCTTTGCAAACAGTGTAGTTCCATATCAGATGGCTTCTAAAGAAGCCATCTGATTTAGATCTACACTGTTTGTCATGCAGTTTGTGAATTGAACAAATATATCAAGTAATCTGATTGGTTGATAATCAGCAATGGGAGTGGCTTAATTAGTTTATGCAGCGGGATAAGCGTTAAATGTAGAACATGGATAACTCATACAGCAATCCAAATTCAGATGAATGCTAAACAGAAATATACATATGAGTGGTGGGGAAGGCCCTCATAAAAGGCCCCGTCCTGTGGCCTCTGATCTGGGCCTACATTATTTGCCAGTATCATGTTTTGGGTTTCCTGTATAAAATGGGTTGCAGCTACACTTAGACTATGTTTGGGTCTCCTTGGCCTAGTGGGTAAGAGTGCCGACTCTTAAACATTAGGTCTCTCATCGCTGTGGTTCATGCCTCGCTCGGGCCACATGTAAGACGCCAAGTTTTGCAATGAAAGGGCAGGTGGTTTATCTCTGGGTTCTCTGGTTTTCACCCACCTCCGATTAATGATCTGCTCAAAATAAGTGAAATAATCTTTAAAGGGTCGTAAAACCAAAACCAAAATAAAGAAAAGAACTTAGACCATGTGAGATGGATATCAAAGAGGAATGGAGTTGTCCCTTACGATAACAAATGCGTGTAATAAAATGACACATCTTCTAACTCTAAAATGTTTGATATTTTTCTTATGTCTACCGGTAGTCCAAATATAGATTGTGGGTGCTTGTTAGAAGCACCGTGCTTGTTAGAAGCACCTCAATGAGGCGGCCTCAAGGAGGCGGTTCTAACGAGTACCAACAATCTATAGTTTTGAGCACACTATAGTTTTGAGCGCAAATAAGGAAAATAATGTATACCCCCTAACCCCAGATTTATTTCTCTATATAAAGTGGGCTTAAGAGAGGTGTTCATTACACAGGCTTGATACTGTGATGACACTTTTTGTATCTTGTTTCCTTGAAAACCTTAGAATGTCTCTCACAAAGTGGCTCATTTCAAAAACCAGAGATACCTCACCAAACCTCAGAAGTCTATTAACCTAAAATCAGTGATTTCCAGACATTACTAATTAAAATTTGACATATCTACTGAAGCTCAAGGCAATTTCAGCTGGGCCACAGACTCACAGCAAAATTTTCCACACTGTGGATTAATAGCAAAGAGTAATGGAGATAAAGAAAAGAATTATCTGCATTTAATCTCTCGATAAGAGTGTAGATCGATATATGTTGCCTGTACTTGTTAGAATGGCCTCACAGAGGCGATTCTAACAAAGCACCTGCAACGTTTAAAATGGGAATATAAGAAATATGGGGCCAGTTGTTCAAAACTAACGACATCGTTAGTTAACGTATCATTAAAACTTAGATCATTAAATATGGCAAATATGCTAAAACATTTGCTGAAAAATGTGAGCAGCTTTTCAAAATTTTCGATATTTTTCTTGCTAGAACAATTAACAATTTGACCACTAATGAGCTCGTTAAGCTAACGATGCTTTGAACAACTGGCCCATGGTTTCAATAATAATCACTGTCTAGTCTGAATTAATGAAAGCACTGACAGAACTGATGGGTCCACTGTCACTCAGTGCAGCATCTGATCTGGGTCTGAGTCTACACTGTCAATGTCACAGGACATCAGTCTGGATTTTACAGTTTTCTCTGACATCACAGGAACCAGACTAGTGCTGATATATATAACTATCTGGATTTTGCACATGGCCAGGCAGTGGTAGTCACGGGACATCAGCACTGAAGAGCTTTTGTTCTTAGAAACTTTGGGTCAATTGATAAACAATCTACCCATAGAGCAGCATGTATACATGCTGAGCAGCCTGCATATCTGTACAGTCTGATTCTGCTTAATTAATACATACTGTATGAAGAGGCCATAGAAAATACACAGCCGGCCCCCGCCCATCGGGGCTTCAAGAAATAGATGGGCTGCATGATGCTTCCACACAAAGCTGAAAATGACCACACTTGAGTACTGGTAAACCGCTTAGAGGATCTAAGCATGCCCAGGCAAAGCGGTGTGAATCAGACCGCCCATGCTTATACACCATTTTGATTTCAATGGGCGACAGGGCTTGAGAAGTCATTTCATCTCAACGTCGGGTAAAAGTCCCACAAAATTGGAAGCAATGTCTCCAAAATGACCTATACAGTGTTGATGGGGACGATAAACCTCAACAAAATAGAAAATACTCAGAACAGACCACATGGCTGCCAAGGAAAATTAGCTTTAGCCTTATCCCGCTGCATAAATTAATTTAGCCACTCCCATTGCTGATTATCAACCAATCAAATTACTTGATATAATATATTTGTTCACAAATTCACAAAATGAATGACAGTGTAGATCCTGATCAGATGGCTTCTGCCTGCAGAAGCCATCTGATCTGGATCTACACTGTTCGTAAAGGTTGGGGTTGTTGTGGACAGCAGGATAAGGGTTGATGCCATTTAGGCTGGTTTTGTGGTGGCTTGGCTCATTTGTAAAAGTGCAACAGCTGTGCTGCAAAACTATATTGAGCTGAATAATAATGATTGAAAAGACTTAATGTGGCCTTCATACTTTCTATAATTTGAATCTGTACTGTAATAATCCAAAATATTGGAAAACTGAAAATCTATTTCAATCATAAAATGATATTTATGGGACAGAAACCATAATGATCCTAAGTATTGGGACAGACAGGCCTGCGCAAAGAATGCAGACCCAGATCAATGATCAGGGTCTACACTGTTTGCCATACGTCTGTACATTTTTTAGCTCTTGCTGGACCGTGAAACAAATTTGTCAAAAATTTAGGAGAATTTGCACAAGTCGGTAAGGTTACCAAATTTTTTGGATTTTATGGTAAGATGTGTCTTTAGTGTCAATTTTCCTAAAAAAAACAACAACTATGATATGTGTAGTCATTAAAACTGCCACAGGCAAGTAAGTTCTAATGAATACCCATACCGTAGAGAAAAAAGGAAATATCATGAAAACATGCATACATAATTTTGATCCCCATAGACCCCACTTTTATGTAGAAACAAAATGTGTTTGTGAAACACGAACATGTTCCCGGGCATGGTAATTTTTTTTTTCAAAATTGGTCACAGTTCAAGGTCAAGGTCACAGGTCAAGATTTTTTGTTTGAGTGTGAAGCCCTTGACACAAGGAACTTACATGCCAAATATAAAAGCTCTATCTTAAATGGTTCAAAAGTTATGAACAATAATGTTTTTTCTTTAAAGTAGGTCATAGGTCAAGGTCACAGGTAAACAAATTTTGCATAAATGTAAAGCTCTTGCCACAAGGAACCTACATGCCAAATATGATGGCTGTATCTTAAACAGTTCAAAAGTTATAAACAATTCTATTTTTTCTTTTAAGTAAAGGTCAATGTCATGGTCAAAACATTTTGCATGAACGTAAAGCTGTTATCACAGGGAACCTACATGCCAAATATAAAGGCTCTATCCCAAACGGTTCGAAAGTTATGACCAAAATATTATTTTTTTCTTTTGAGTAGGTCAAAGGTAAAGGTCAAGGTCACAGGTCAAAATTTTTTTGCATGTTTGTATGTAAAGCTTTTGTCACAAGGAACCTACATGCCAAATAGGAAGGCTGTATCTCAAACGGTTCAAAAGTTATGACAAATGTTAGCTTTTTCTTTTATGTAGATCAAAGATCAAGGTCAAGCTCACAGGTTGAAATTTTTTGTGTGAATGTAAAGCTCTTGTCACAAAGAACCTACAGGCAAAATATGAAGGTTCTATCTTAAACGTTTCAAAAGTTATGACAAAGTATGTTATTTTTTTATTTTAAGCAGATCAAGGGTCAAGGTCAAAGGTCATTTTTTTTGCATGAATGTTCAGCTTTTGACACAAGGAACACACATGCCAAATATGAAGGCTGTATCTCAAGCGGTTCAAAAGTTATGACCAAGTTATTTTTTTCTTTTAAGTAGGTCAAAGGTCAACATCACAGGTCATTTTTTGTATGAATGTGAAGCTCTTGTCACAAAAAACCTTCATGCCAAATATGAATGCTCTATCTCAAAAGGTTCAAAAGTTATGACCAACGTTAAAGTTGTCCACGCACAAACACACAAACCAACAAACAGACAGGGCAAAATCAATATGTCCCCACATTGCTACCGGGGACATAAAAAACTGGGGTTTACAGGGGTAAACCTTATTTTTCTTATTTCTGCTCTAAAATATAGATTGTGTGTGCACATTAGAACCGCCTCATCGAGGTGGTTCTGATGAGTATCCATAATCTATGTTTTGAGCGGAAATAAGAAAAATATTGAAATTTTTCATCTGAAATTTTCATTTTTCGGTGGTATTTGTATAGGCGTGTTTTCGTAATGGTTGCTATGAAAAGATTGGGACAGAAAAGGGACATAAAAGCAAATGGACCAAGCTCCCTCAAAATCAGTCTGATCTATGCTATTTGCTCATGAATCATTGTCCATATTTTTAGGATTTCTATGGGATTTCAAGCTGTGCATCTCAAGGCAAATTTCCAAAGTTCAGTAACCTGCTTACAATATTACTCTGTTATTCCAATGCACTTAGCTTAACCCTTAAAACCCCAAGAAAAACTACATCTGAAAATGTCGTCTGCTTATGTCGTCAGCTGATTTTTTTTTTTTCAAAACTTTTTAAAAATATTTTTGCATACAGGCAAACTTAATGGTGTGGGCCCAGATCAGACTGCTCCTACAGGAGCAGTCTGATCTGGGTCCACACTGTTTGCAAAAAAATTACTTTAAAGGTAACCGGCAGACGGCAAAGCAGACGACAATAGTTGTGATTGGCAATTTTTGGGTTAAGTTGCTTAAGTAATGGTACAGCCCAGAATTGGTAACCCTTTCCACCCTGTAGACTGGAAAAATTTTAATATGTATCAATCCAAACAATGAAGCCAACTCATCAAGGTCTACATAGTTTGACATCCAGTTACTGATTTTGACTAAACTCCAAATTTACAAGAATGGAAGTGTCCAAAGTCAAAGATGGTGTGAGATCTGCTATGGGTGCAGCAAGCCAGCTACCTGGAAGGGGGCATACTTATGTGGATGTTGCCCCTGTACCTGCACATGCACATGAACCCATTTTGTACCGGAAGCCCCAAAACGAGTACTCTGGCAAACAGTGCTGGCCCAGATCAGACGCCACGTCTGATCAGGGCCTACACTGTTTGCAAAAAGTTCAGCCATTTTCCAAATAAAATTTGAAGAAAACACAACCTGACACCAATTTTTAAATGGATTTGCGCTACAGGTGGAAGATTCCATTTGGTACAAAAAGGGGTTAACCGTTCTCTTTCTGAATATTCAGTTTAGCCGCACCCAATTCTGACTTTGAACCAATCAGATTACTTGATGTAATTTATTCCCACAAATTCATAAATTGAATGTCAAACAGTGTAGATCCTAATCAGCACTGTTTGCAAAGAAAAGGGTTGTCGTGAACAGCAGGATAAGAGTTAATCAAATATCCAGTGATGAAGAGATGTTACTTTAAGAAACTCTGGGGTGAAAGGGTAGAATCTGATGTAGATGAGCTGTGGGTTATATGTACTTTTATCCAACTGCATAATACTAACTCATTAGAACAATAGTTTTCATTGAATGAGTGGAGATATTCAGGAATATTATTACAGTAAAATTCTGCTATTAAGACCACCAAAAATTGAGACTAATTCTACTTTAGAAAGCTTCTTTAGAAAGTTTCAGTTATTCTTTCTTTGTGTTTTCTGCATACAGTGTCCTATGGTCAGAGACCACCTTTGGGATTGTTCAAAAGTGGTCTTTAAGACCACTTTTGAACAGTCCCAAAGGTGGTCTGAATATAGGAATTTTACTGTATATTGGAAAAAAAATCCACCAAAACATACTTGTTTCTCTGTGATTGTTGTCATAAATTTGAAAATATATGGGGGGAAACCCCTAAAGAAGTAACTTGGCAAACAGTGAAGGCCCAGATCGGATGCCGCAGAACACGGCTTCTGATCAGGGCCTGCACTATTTGCTAACAGAACTTTTCTGTCAAAAATAGAATAAAAATGAAAATATATGCCTGACATCTCTTATATGACAAATGGACTTGTCCAACATATGACAGTCTGACTCGCACCACTTTTCCTGTGCACGCTTAAGCGGTTTACCAGTACTCATGTGCGGTCAGTTTCAGCTCTGCGTGGAAGCATCATGCAGCCCAATCTATTTCTTCAAGCCCCGATGGGCGGGGACCAATACAATGGGTTAACCTCTCCACTACTTACAGTTTGGAAACATGGAACCATAGGGTTCCCCTTCCTTGGCGACCGCCGTGAGTACGATGTGAAATATAGCATGCGCTAGCACCGCTAGAAGTCCAAATATCCATACTAGTCGTAGGTAGATACCTGTGCCACCTGAAATTATATATTATATATAAATAATTATATATACAAGAGGGCCATGATGGCCCTGGATTGCTCACCTGATCCATAGTGTAACAAGTGGGCCCCAGAGAGGACCATTATTGGCCCCCAGGGCTTTAATGTGCATAATGTTGAGGGAGGTCTTAAAGGTGAAGCTTCATACCAAACATCAACAAAGGCTATAATTTGAACAATCTTGGAAAAGGTCCACTAGATGAAGCTACACATCAAATATCAAAGACCTGGGCCTTGTGGTTTCAGAGAAGAAGATTTTTTTTAAAGATATTCCCTACATAAGCCTATGCAAAACCAAATGGCCCCGGGGCAATATAAATCTATGTAAAACCAAAGGGCCCCGGGGTGGGGGCACTTGTGGCCCCAGTGCTATAATTTGAACAATCTTGGTAGAGGTCCACTAGATAAAGCTCCATACTAAATATCAAAGGCCTTGGCCTTGCAGTTTCAGAGAAGATTTTTGAAGATTTCCCTATATAAGTCTATATAAAACCAAAGGGCCCCGGGGCGGGGACATTTTTGGTATCAGAGCTATAATTTGAATAATCTTGATAGAGATCCACAAGATGCAGCTTCATACCAAATATCAAAGACCCAGGCCTTGTGGTTCAGAGAAGAAGATTTTTAAAGATTTTCCCTTAATTAGTCTATGTAAAACCATAGGGCCCCAGAGCAGGGGCATATTTGGCCCCAGGGCTATAATTTGAACAGTCTTGGTAGAGGTCCATTAGATGAAGCTTCATACCAAATATCAAAGTCCTGGTCCTTATGGTTTCAGAGAAGAAAATTTTTTAAAGATTATCCTTATATAAGCCTATGTAATACCAAAGGGCCCCGGGGCGGGGCCACTTTTGGCCCCAGCACTATAATTTGAATCATCTTAGTAGGGGTCCTTAAGAAGAAGCTTCATACCAGATATAAAAGACCTAGGCCTTGTGGTTTCAGAGAAGAAGATTTTTAAAGATTTTCCCTATATAAGTCTAGGGGGGGGGGGGGAGGGGGCATTTTTGGCCCAAGGGCTATAATTTGAACAATCTTGGTAGAGGTCCATTAGATGAAGCTTCATTCTAAATATCAAAGTCCTGGGCCTTGCGGTTTTAGATAAGAAGATTTTTAAAGATTTTCCCTATATAAGCCTATGTAAAACCAAAGGGCCCCGGGACGGGGGCATTTTTTGTCCCAGCACTATAATTTGAACGATCTTGGTAGGGGTCCACTAGATGAAGCTTCATACCAAATATCAAAGTCCTAGGCCTTGTGGTTTCAGAGAAGAAGATTTTTAAAGATTTTTCCTATATAAGCCTATGTAAAACCAAAGGGCCCAGGGGCGGGGGCATTTTTGTCCCAGCACTATAATTGAACAATCTTGCTGGGGGTCCACTAGATGAAGTTTCATACCAAATATCAAAGACCTAGGCCTTGTGGTTTCAGAGAAGAAGATTTTTAAAGATTTTCCCTATATAAGCCTATGTAAAACCAAAGGGCCCTGTGGCGGGGGCATTTTTTGTCCCAGCACTATAATTTGAACAATCTTGGTAGGGGTCCACTAGATGAAGCTTCATACCAAATATCAAAGTCCTGGGCCTTGTGGTTTCAGAGAAGAAGATTTTTAAAGATTTTTCCTATATAAGCCTATGTAAAACCAAAGGGCCCCGGGGCGGGGGCATTTTTGTCCCAGCACTATAATTTGAACAATCTTGCTAGGGGTCCACTAGATGAAGCTTCATACCAAATATCAAAGACCTGGGCCTTGTGGTTTCAGAGAAGAAGATTTTTAAAGATTTTCCCTATATAAACCTATGTAAAACCAAAGGGCCCCGTGGCAGGGGCATTTTTTGTCCCAGCACTATAATTGGAACAATCTTGGTAGGGGTCCACTAGATGAAGCTTCATACCAAATATCAAAGTCCTGGGCCTTGTGGTTTCAGAGAAGAAGATTTTTAAAGATTTTCCCTATATAAGCCTATGTAAAACCAAAGGGCCCTGGGGCGGGGGCATTTTTGGCCCCAGCACTATAATTTGAACAATCTTGGTAGGGGTCCACTAGATGAAGCTTCATACCAAATATCAAAGACCTGGGCCTTGTGGTTTCAGAGAAGAAGATTTTTTAAGTTTTTGGTGAAAAAAATCTATTTTTGGCTCCTGTGACCTAGATGTGCAACGGACCGGAACCATTTGAACAACTTTGAAAGGGGCCCACCTAAGGATCATTCCTGTGAAGTTTGGTCAAAATCCGATCAGTGGTTTAGGAGGAGATGTCGTTTAAAGAAATTGTTTACGCACCCAGGCACGCACGACGGACAAAAAGTGATCCCAAAAGCTCACCTCGTCATTACGTGACGGTGAGCTAAAAACACAGTAGACATCATGTTAACCCTTATCTTGGTGAATATTCATTTAAGCCACACCCATTTCTGTCTATCAACTAATCAAATTACTTGATGTAATTTATTGCTACAGATTAATAAACTGAATGCCAAACAATGTAGATCCTGATCAGATGGCTTCTCTAGAAGCCATCTGATCTTGATCATCACTGTTTGCAAAGATAGCAGTTGTTGTGAATAGCAAGATAAGGGTAACAAGACTGTGAAACAAACACCCCGTTGACCCCAGTAGGGCAGGCTTGGACCTTCTAGAGATTTACCAGTATTCATGTGTGGCTGGTTTCAGCTTTGTGTGGAAGAATCATGCAGCCCAATCTATTTCTCCAAACCCCGATGGGCAGGAGCCTTTATGTATATGTTGTATTTGTTACCTTTAATTTTTATGTTGCACTTGTCTTTATGTTATCAATTAGCTGTCCAGGGATGTGATTGGTCTACTTCTCCAAATCTGTAGATAGCAGAGGAAAAACCCTATACCCCTTTCAGAAAATGATCTTTCTGAGCTTTTCAGATCAAATCCACAATTTTTCATTTTTGAAAAAAAGGAGTCAAAAAGAGGAATTCCTCTGAAAAGAGGAAGAATCACATCCCTGGCTGTCTATATGTTTCACTGGGTGTCTTTATGTTATATTTGTAGTCTTTATGTCGTATTTGGAGCCCATAAACCTTTATACTTGTTGTCACATGTATGTTGCACTTGTCTTTATGTTGCATTTGATGTCTTTATGTTGTATTTTAGTCTTTAAGTTGTATTTGTTATCTTTAAGTTGTATTTGTTGTCTTTATGTTGTATTTGCTGTCTTTATGTTATATTTTAGTCTTTATGTTATATTTTAGTCTTTATGTTGTATTTGTTGTCTTTATGTTGTATTTGTTGCCTTTATGTTGTATTTGTTGTCTCTATAATGTATTTTAGTCTTTATGTTGTATTTGTTATCTTTATATATTGTATTTGTTGTCTTTATGTTGTATTTGTTGTCTTCATGTTGTATTTGTTGTCTTTATGCTGAATTTGTTGCCTATGTGTTACACTTGTTGAAGTTCAGTTGCACATGCTGCATACCCTTATGATCCTAAGTAAACAGTGCAGACCAAGATCAGACTTCTCCTCATCAGAGTCTTCACTGTTTGCCATTCTGACTGCACTTTTTACCTTTATATTGTTTTAAGTGCTGTCCTGTTGTTTTTGTTGCCTATATGTTGTACTTGTTGCATTTATAATGTATTTGTTCCTTTACAATCATGTTACATTTTTTCTGTCCATATATGTTGTCTATTTATTGTATTTATGTCATAGTAGTCTAAGATGTAGTCTATATGTTGTATTTGTTGTACTGATGTAATAATTGTATTATCTTCAGTAAAACCTGTCTTAGTGGCCACCTCTAATAAGCAAGCACCCTGTCTTAAGCAAACATGTTTTTGGTTCCCAAACACGGCAAATGCATTAAAATCCACCTGTCTTAAGCAAGTACCTGTCTTAAGCAAGCACATTTTGATTATCTCTCAGGTGGTTGCTTAATACAGGTTGGACTGTATATGTTGTGTTTGTATTTATATCATAATTGTTGTCTATGTTGTATTTATGTCATATTTGTTAGTCCCCGCCCATCGGGGTTTGAAGAAATAGATGGGCTGCATAATGCTTACACGCAGAGCTGAAACCGACCCGTACACGAGTACTGGTAAACCGCTTAGAGGATCTAAACCTGCCCAGGCAAAGCAGTGCGAGTCGGCCCGTCCATGCTTATAAATCCTATTGGTTTCATCGGGCGGCCGGGCTTGAGATGTCATTTCATCTCAATGTTGGGTAAAAGTCCCACAAAATTGGAAGCAACGTCTCCAAAATGACCTTTAGTGTTGACGGGGACGTCAAATCTCAAATCAAACAAAACAAACAAAATATGTTTTTTGTTGCATATATGTTACATTAAATATTTTTGTCTGTTGTGACTGACGGACCAGTGTGGGTATTATTTGTGATATATTCCTATTAACTGCCGTCTCATGTGTGAAAACTGAAACCATCAAAATCATATATTTATGTAATTTTTCACTCCAATGCACAGGTGTAAAATTGATGTTTATACCTTGACAAAGTTCTCATATTTCAGTCATAATATACTTAGGTTACTGACACCAGGAATAAAAGTACTGCAAAAAGTGCATATTTCACACCCAAGTTCCCTTCCTACACTTAAATGCCAATAATTTTTACCCAAATCATTTATTACATTGCATATGTAACCAAAAAACTTTCAATCACAACAATTGTTGTCTGCTTTGTCCTCTGCTGGTTATCTTCAAAGTCATTTTTGCATACTGTGTGGACCCAGATCAGACTGCTCCTCTAGGAGCAGTCTGATCTGGGTACACACTGTTTGCCTGTATGCAAAAACTAGAGCTGTCAGTGAAACTGACTAGGGCCCCGGCAGCGCTATCAGAGGAGTAGGAAAATGTTGATGTTAAAAAAGACGTTTTTTTTCCTTTCACCTCTAAGTATGACATTGACCTTTGAGGTACGGACCTGGGTCTTGCGTGTGACACACTGTCACATTATGGTTAATATTTCTGCTAAGTAATATTTAAATCCATCCAGGTATAAGAAAGTTATAGATTGGACACAATGAAAAAGACGCTTTTTTGACCTTTTATCTCTAAGTATGACCTTGACCTTTGAGGTACGGCTGTGGGTCTTGCGTGTGACACTTCGTCACATTATGGTTAACATTATGGTTAACATTTCTGCCAAGTAATATTTAAATCCATCCAGGAATAATAACAAAGTTATTAATTGGACACAGGAAAGACCCTTTTTTGACCTTTAACCTCTAAGTATGACCTTGACCTTTGAGGTACGGACCTGAGTCTTGCGCGCAACACTCCATCACATTATGGTTAACATTTCTGCCAAGTAATATTTAAATCCATCCAGGAATAAGAAAGTTATGGAGGATAAAAAAATTTGTGGATGGACAGACGGACAGACAGACAGACAGACAGACAGACAGACAGACAGACAGACGGACAGAATGATGCCAAGTAATATTTAAATCCATCCAGGAATAATAAAAAGTTATGGAGGATAAAAAAATTTGTGGACGGACAGACGGACGGACAGACGGACGGACAGAGTGATTACTATAGGGCACCCACACTTTCAGTGCGGGGCCCTAAAAATATGTTTAAATAGTTTGCCAGAAGATTCAGCAGACGACATAAACAGACAACATTTTCATATGCAGTTTTTCTCAGCATCTTAAGGATTATAGATGGGCGAGATAACATCAAAGGTTAGACACAATCATCTTCACCTTATTATCTTCACATTTTCTTCTAAAAGATTTTTGAGTGTATAAAAATATAATCATTCAACTGATATTAAAATACCTTGAGCTCACATTGTGAAGTAATATGCAGCAGTTTGAAAATAAACTATCACTCCATCATGACAATTGCCGTCTGCTTTGTTGGCTGCCTGTTACTTTAAAAGTTATTTTTGCAAACAGACCCAGATCAGACTACTCCTCTAAGAGTTGTAGTTTTTTTACATTCATAGCTCCATATTAGGAATTTTTGTTCCTCCATTTAACCCATAAAATACCAATCACAACAATTGCCGTCTGCTTTGTTGTCTGCCGGTTACTTTAAAAGTCATTTTTGCAAACAGTGTGGACCCAGATCAGATTGCAGAAGTATGCAAAAATATTTTTAAAAAGTTTGCAAAAAGATTCAGCAGACGACATAAGCAGACGACATTTTCAGATGTAGTTTTTTTACATTCATAGCTCCATTTTAGGTTTTTTGTTTCTCCATTCAACCCATAAACCATTCAAGACAATTGTCGTCTGTTTTGTCATCTACCGGTTACTTTAAAAGTCATTTAGGAGCAGTCTGATCATGATCCACACTGTTTGCATGTATGCAAAAATATTTTTAAAAAGTTTGCAAAAAGATTCTGCAGACGACATTTTCAGATGTAGTTAGTTTTTTTTGCATCTTAAGGGTTAAGGTAAACCGTACACTATAGAATACCTTCTTAACCCTTGTCCTGTTGAACATTTTAATCTGCCACACCCACTACCAATTATCAACCAATCAGATTAATTGATGCAAATTATTTTAACAAATTCACAATCTGAATGGCAAACAATGTAGATCCTGATCAGATGGCTTTGTCAGAAGCCATCTGATCTGGATCTTCATTGTTTGGAAAATAAGGCATATCCGGGATCAGCAGGACAAGGGTTAATCAGGCTATTCTATCAAATACCCATAAGATATGTTTCTAATAAGAAAATTTTCCCTTAATTTCTATTGTTAAAATACTCAACCAATGGTGCCCAAACGAACCATTACAGTCTCAGTTGAGACAATTCTAACAAGTACCCATATAAACATATGTTTCTGAAACAAAACCAGGAAAATTATCCCTTAACTAGGCTTGTTTTCTGAGAAAACAACTGTCTCCCCATCACATACCCCATTCAAAACAAACTTAATTTAACGGCAGTGCTGTGACCTTAGAATAAGGTCAAGGTCATGAAAACTTAATCAACCTATTCAAATCAACATGGTTTCTAGATGGATCCCAAAAATGTATAGATTATACATTTTTGTTTGGATATAGCATTTTTGTTTGGATATAACATAGTTGTTTAACTAACATGTTTTCTGCCGTGGACCCCAACAGTAGTTATAAAGAGGTTGGGGTGTATTATATGTTCAAATCTGCAAGCTGAATGACAAACATTATACAGTAGATCTACAGCACAGAGATCACCCATGGTTTTTCATGCATTAGCGTTTGCCGGGTCCCAAGGAAGCTGTTTAAACACAAGGTCCAGGCTGTGTGTTCAAATATCTCCCAAGGGATACGGCAAATGTTATTGGAAAGACATATCGTATTTCTGCGTGTATAACACACACTTTTTTCACTCCAAAATATGGGATAAAAATTTGGTGCTTGTAATTCATCAGAACTCGTAATGGTAAAATTTTCCCCCAAAACTTCGAAGCCTTTGAAAACTGGAAAACTAATGACATTGACAACTTTGTTCAATGATATTTATTTCAGATTGACTATACCGATTTACAGATAGTTTTGCATAAATAGCGAGCTCCTGAATATATTTCCAAACTATAAACTTCAATCATCCTTATCTGTTGTTTAAATCTGATAATGTTTAGAAAGCCACGTAAAATTGACACCCTGAGCATAGCATTTTTAATTTTAATAATGACCTTAGAATGTCATTGCATCAACAACATTCTAAATTAGCCGCCATGTTGGTTTTACGGTCACATACGAAGAGGTGATATGGAGTTTCGGGGTGTTTTCGTCACAATTTGGCATTATGCAAGAATAACGATCATCCATGGTTATTTAAGCCCCTGTCACACTATGTCGCGTTTTCACTGCGATGGGACGGCGTTGTTTAATTTTTCAGAACGCCGCGAGATCGCAAGAAATATGGGGTATTTTTGTGAACATGGACCTGTCATGGCGTCCCTACAGCGACAAAAACGTTGCTACGGAGCTTACATGGCGATCTATCGCGATCCTGTGGCGTTCTTGATGGCGATTGTATGCGCTCTCACGGCGCTTCCTCTGCGCTTTTACGGCGCTCACAATGCGTGCACTGCGCTTTTACGGCGCTCTCAATGCGTGCACTGCGCTTTTACGGCGCTCACATGTTGAAGACGTTCTCAAAGTGTAAACAGACATCTTCATCAGTCGAACAGTTTTGTTTGATTTAAGGTTTGACGTCCCATCAACACATTATAGGTCATTTTGGAGACGTTGCTTCTAATTTTGTGGGACTTTTACCCGACATTGAGATGAAATGACATCTCAATCTCTGTCACCCAATGAAACTAATAGGGTTAATAAGCACGGATGGTCCGACTCGCACCCCTTTGCCTGGGCAAGCTTAGATCCCCTTAGCGGTTTACCAGTACTCCTGTGCCGTTGGAAGCAAGTCCAACGCAATCACCGCAAGCAGGAGCAAGTCCACCGCCATTACCTAACCCGGAATGAGTCACCTCAGAAGTAGGTTTTTTCGGGACATTACACAATCAAACTCTACTCTAGCCTCTGTTTATACAAGCGGGCGGCCCCCTCCCATGGGGACTGGAAGAAATAGATGGGCTGCATGATGCTTCCACGCAGAGCTGAAACCGACCTCACACGAGTACTGGTAAACCGTTTAGAGGATCTAAGCCTGCCCAGGCAAAGCGGTGCGAGATACGTGTAAACTCTATCGGTGTAAACATGCTTATACGTGTAAACTCTATTGGTTTCATTGGGCGACAGGGCTTGAGATGTCATTTCATCTCAAAGTCGGGTAAAAGTCCCACAAAATTGGAAGCAACGTCTCCAAAATGACCTATACAGTGTTGACTGGGACGTTAAATATCAAATCAATCAATCAGTTAATCAGTTATACAAGCGGAGCTTATATGGCATTGTAGGAGACCTCTATGCGTCCCTGCCGAGCTCCTGTAGCGTTGTTGGAGACCTTACTGCGCTGCTATGGCAACCTTACGGCGACCTCACTGCGCTCTGATCAGAACGCCGAGCGACGGCGTTTGTTTTGAGCATGCTCAAAATGCGCGCCGTCGCTTGGCGTTCTATGCGATCCCAACGCGTCTACTGGCGACGCCACTGCGTTGCTACGGCAATGTTTGCGATCGTACTGCGCGCACCTCGGCGTTCTGCATTTTTCTTGGACGCCGTGAGAACGCAGCCCTGGTGTGACAGGGGTTTTATTGCCATAGGATTTGCCATATCCCTTGGAAGATATTTGAAAAGCTTAAATGTTACTGCATGAAAAACCATTGGTGATCCCTATATTTACACTGTTTCAAAGGTAGTGGTTAAAAGTTAACAAAGTTATTTCATATGGATGCATTTTCAAGCTGGAAAACAAAATCAGCAGAAGACAGTTTCAAAAACAAAAATCTATTTTTAGGGCAAATAAGGCTTGCTATTTCATGCGATTCACAGGAAATGCCAAGTGTGATTTCCTGAAAAAAAAATAACAAAAATATTAACGATGTCACAGTCTCCGAAATTTAGCTCGGTAGATGTACTTTAACCCTTAAGCTTCCGAGAAAAACAATATCTGAAAATGTTGTCTGCTTATGTCGTCTGCTGAATTTTTTTTTTGTGTAAAGTTTTTGAAAATATTTTTGCATACATGTACAGGCAAACAGTGTGGGGCCAGATCAGACTGCTCCTACAGGAGCAGTCTGATCTGGGGCCACACTGTTTGCAAAAAAAATACTTATAGGTAACCGACAGATGGCAAAGCAGACAACATTTGTCGTGATAGGCATATTATGGGTTAAGGACTAGTCAACCTACTTTACTTACCTCTTATAGATGTAGGATTCGGTGACCTCAGCAAGGGGCAGATAAGCAGGAATATAGCATACAGGAATGATAAACCATTGTATCTAACCACGGCAGCTGAAAAGGCAACAAAGAAAAGTGTTACTCTTATAGTGCCAAACACAACACAGCAGATGACATTTTCAAATATCTCTTCTTCTTACTGTTTGTTTGTTGGATTTGAGGTTTAATGTCCTTTTCTTCTTACATCTCTGGGAAAAAAGGCTTTACAAAGGCTTTTCATGCTAATCACCTGTTGGATGGCAGGAAATTCACAATAAGGCTTTGTATTTCATGCTAATCATCTGCCGGGTGGCAGATGAGACACAACAGGATTTGTATATCATGTGAATCATCTGCTGGTATGGCAGAAGAGTCACAATAAGGCTTTGTACTTTGTGCTATTCATCTGCTTTGTTTTGTTTGATTTGAGGTTTAACTTCCCTGTCAACACTGTAAAGGTCATTTTGGAGACTTTGCTTCCAATTTTGTGGGACTTTTACCTAACATTAAGATGAAATGACATCTCAAGCCCTGCCACCCAATGAAACCAATAGGTTTATAAGCATGGACGGGCCGACTCGCAACGCATTGCCTGGGCAGGCTTAGATCCTCTAAGCAGTTTACCAGTACTAGTGTGTGTGTCGGTTTCAGCTCTGCATGGAAGCATCATGCAGCCCATCTATTTCTTCAAGCCCTGATGGACGGGGGCTGACTATTCATCTGCTGGATGGCAGTTGAGTCGCATTAAGGCTTTGTATTTCATGCTAATCATCTGCTTGATGGCAGATGAGTCACATTAAGGCTTTGTATTTCATGCAAATCATCTGCTGGATGAGTCACAATAAGGCTTTGTATTTCATGCTAATCATCTGCTGGTTGGCAGATGAGTCACATTAAGGCTTTGACTGATTGATTGATTTGAGGTTTGTCGTCCCCGTCAACACTGTATAGGTCATTTTGGATTTTGTGGGACTTTTAGCCGATGTTGATATGAAATGACATCTCAAGCCCTATCGCCCAATGAAACCAATAGAGTTTATAAGCATGGATGGACCGACTCTCACCGCTTTGCCTGGGCAGACTTAGATCCTCTAAGCGGTTTACCAGTACTCGTGTGCGGTCGGTTTCAGCTCTGTATGGAAGCATCATGCAGCAATCTATTTCTTCAAGCCCGGATGGGCGGGGGCCAACATTAAGGCTTTGTATTTCATGCTATTTGTCCACTGCCTGGCAGACGAGTCACAATAAGGCTTTGTATTTCATGCTAATCATCCACTGGCTGGCAGATGAGTCACAATAAGGCTTTGTATTTCATGCTAATCATCTGCTGGATGGCAGATGAGTCACAATAAGGCTTTGCATTTCATGCTAATCATCCGCATGATGGCAGATGAGTCACAATAAGGCTTTGCATTTCATGCTAATCATCCACTGGCTGGCAGATGAGTCACAATAAGGCTTTGTATTTCAGGCTAATCATCTGCTCGATGGCACTTGAGTCACAATAAGGCTTTGTATTTCATGCTAATCATCTGCTGGATGGCAGCTGAGTCACATTAAGGCCTTGTATTTCATGCTAATCATCTGCTGGATGGCAGCTGAGTCACATTAAGGCCTTGTATTTCATGCTAATCATCTGCTGGATGGCAGATGAGTCACGGTAAGGTTTTGTATTTCATGCCAATCATCTGCCAGATGATAGATGAAAAATCTTTGCTTATTTCTTCAAGTGCTTTTTTTTCAGACTTAACCCTTAAGTTGCCGAGCAAAAATGTATCTGATGAAATAGATGGGCTGCATGATGCTTCCACCCAGAACTGAAACCAACCACACAGGATTATTGGTATTACCGTAAATCACTAAGAGGATATAAGCATGCGCAGACAAAGTGTTACGAGTCGGACCGTCCATGCTTATAAACCCTACTGGTTTTATTGGGTAGCAGGGCTTGAGATGTCATTTCATCTCGATGTCGGGTAAAGGCCCATAAAATTGGGAGCAACGTCTTCAAAATGACCTATACTGTGTTGACAGGGACGTTAAACCTCAAATCAAAGAAACAAACAAACTTACCTATAAACAGTGCAAGTGGTAACAGCAGACGGAACAGGAAGTAGCAAACTAGGGTTACCACCTTGGTAGCCATGTTGAATCAATGTCTGTCAACAGTATCTTAACTTCCTTTCATATCATCCACAAACTTCGAGTCTATCATTCTATGTCCACCTAACTTTACCTGAAAATAGGGAAAATATCAGAGTTATGTGCCTTGACAGACAAGACATACAGTGTTGCCCGAGTAACAGTACCGTAAAAATCCTAAAAAATCGGACACCTTGAGGACTTACTGTAATTCTCCTAAAATTTTAACAAATTTGTTTCATGGTCCAGCAAAGATTCCAAAAGGTGCAGAAGGAATGGCAAACAGTGTAGACCCTGATCAGAATGCTCCTTCAGGGTCAGCACTGTTTGCTTAGGCCTATCTATCCCAATTCTTCGGATCTTTATGGTATTTTAAGCCTTAGAATGGCAATCACAACAAGAGAGCCAAGATGGCCCTGAATCCCTCACCTGATTTAGAGATGTGACATTGCTTCTTAAAGTCACATGGATAACGGACAACCATCTTATCCCTTGAAGCACATCTGTTGCACTTTGATAGATGGTCACCAACTTTGAATGAAACTGGCTTAAGAATATTTTTTAAGATTTTACTATTTTTGAGTCTGACAGCCATTCAATTCATTGGAGCAAAACTATTTTGGTGGGCCACTTAAACAACCTTCCTGTTAAGTTTGAAAGAAATTGATTTTTGTTTTGTTTTTATGGCCCTTTCAAGATTATTTCACTCATATCGAGCTGATCGTTAAGCAGGGGCTGGCGAAAATCAGAGTACCCGGAGAAAAACCACCTGACCTTCCATTGCAGAACTTGGCATCTCACATATGACCCAAGCCAGGCTCAAACCACATTGGTGAGAGACCTAATGATAAAGAGTCACCGCTCACTGAGGCCCATCATTGAAAGAAATTGAACCAACGGTATAAGGGGACTTGTCATTTAAAGATATTTCTATTTTTAAGCTCTGGTTGCCATTTTGTTCATCCGAGCAGAATTGTTTAACTATTTCTGTACGGGGTCACCTAAGCAACATTCCTGTGAAGTTGGAATGCAATTGGACCTTTGACTAAAGTTCTCATTTGTAGGTTTTTCTATTTTTAGCTCTGGTGGCCATTTTGTTCATCAGAGCAGAAACATTTGCACCATTTGACATTTTTCTGTTTTAGGCTAAAACTTATAGCTCTGATGGCCATTTTGCTCACTGGAGTGGAATTCAGTAGAGGTCACCTAAGCAACATTCCTAAAAAGTTTGAATGAAATTGGCCCATGGGTATAGAGGAGAAGTTGTTTAAATATTTTTTTTCTATTTTCTGATCTGGTGGCCATCTTGTCCATCGCAGCTGAACCATTTGCATTTTTTTGGTAGAGGGTCACCTCAGCAACATTCCTATAAAGTTTGAATGAAATTGGCCCATGGGTATAGGAGGCGAAGTTATTTACCTTTTTTTTTCTATTTTCTGATCTGGTGGCCATCTTGTTCATCACAGTTAAACCATTTGCACTGTTTTGGTTTTGTTTGTTTGTTTTGGAGTTGAACGGCCCAGTCAACACTATTTAGGTCATTTTTGAGCCGGTCAGTTTACCTATCAACACTTTCCTGGGCAGGCTTATACGTAAGCGGTTAACCAGTACAGTGCACATTCTTTTGCCAGAAACTGACAACTGCCCTTCTTGAATCAGCGGAAGGGCACTATTTTGGTAGAGGGTCACCTAAGCAACATTCCTATGAAGTTTGAATGCAATTGGCCCAGGGGTATAGGAGGACTAGTTGTTTAAATGTTTTGTGTTTTTTTTCTATTTTTAGCTCTGGTGGCCATCTTGTTCATAGCAGCGGAACCATTTGCTTTATTTTGGGTAGAGGGTCATCGAAGCAACATTCCAATTAAGTATGAATGAAATTGGCTCAGGAGTATGGGGGGAGTAGTTTTTAAAGATTTTTTTTATTTTTAGCTTTGGTGGCCATCTTGCTCAGCAGAGCAGAACCATTTCAGCTTTTTTGGTTGAGAGCCACCTAGGCAACATTCCTGTGAAGTTCCAAGGGTTTAGGAGGAGTAGCCGTTTTGAAACAAATTTTTTATGTTTTTTTTTTTTTTTAATTTTTAGCTCTGGTGGCCATTTTGCTTATTGGAGCGGAATAGTTTTGGGTCATTTTTCTATAATATAATCTATACATTTTTGTTTTGTTTAATTACCACAGTTTCTGCTTTGGACCCCATTAATAGTGTTATGTAGAGGTTTTGGTGTATAATCAAGCCGTTTTTTTTTATCGGTGTTCTGTTCTTGAGAAAATCTGTTTTTCCTTAGTCGCGGGTTGTGCTGGTTGTTTAACCCTTTTTGTACCAAATGGAATCTTCCTACTTATATACAGCAGGAGTCCATTTCAATTTAGGGGTGACGGGTTTTGTTTGCTTCATAATTTATTTGGAAAATATTTGCAAACATTGTAAGCCCTGCATGATCAGAGCCATATTCTGCAGCATCTGTGGCGTCTAATCATTTGCCAGGGTACCTGTTTCGGGGTTTCCGATACAAAATGGGTTAACTGACATAGTTTCTACTTTGGACTCCAACAATAGTCACAAAAGCAATACATGTAGGCTGTAGCTATAACCACTCCACCACTGCATAGAAGTTTATTTCAATTTTGTTACAGTGCTGAGACATAAAATACTGAATTACACTAGTTTTGCAAAACCTCAGGCAAATCATTTCATCAAACAGCCATCAATTCTATTTCATATTCAACAGATTGTTATGCGCAAATTTAAAACTATACATGTACCTTTTACATGTATTTATAGCTGGGATATTCTTAGCACTCAGGGGCATCACTAACTTCGAACAATCTTGTGCCAGCCTACCTATAAATCCTAACAAAGTTTATTATTGCCATATTTGGGCAAAATATTATGCGACTCATGCGAGTAACCAAATTTGCAATGGCTGGATATCCAAATCAGCCTGACTACGGTATGTGAATTGTAGTACAATGTTTGTCCGAAAAATTATCACCTGGTGACTCGTGCTATATGTAGACAGCAGTTTTTCAGTTTTGTGACATAGGCGCAAATGCTATTGCATGGAAATAACAATGTCTCCCACCCTTAACACATAAAATGCCCATCACGACAATAATTGTCTGCTATGCCGTCTACTGGTTACTTTAAAAGTAATTTTTTGCAAACAGTGTGGTCCCAGATCAGACTGATCTGGACCCACACTGTTTGCCTGTATGCAAAAATATTTTTAACAAGATGTGTTTGTGAAACACTGATGCCCCCGGACAGCGCATGTTAAATATGAAAGCAGTATCACTAAGCAATCAAAAGGTATGGCCAATGTTCAAGTCTTAAAAAATGAGGTCAATGTCACAAGGTAAAAAATTATGGGATTGTTGAAAGGGTCTTGTGACATAGTATGCACATGTGAAATATGAAAGCCCTATCACTTACCAATTGAAAGTTATGGCCAATGTTAAATTTAAAAAAAAAAAGGTCAAACATCAAGGTAACAAGGTAAAACTAGAGTGATGACAATGTTTCTCTAAAAATAGCAAGTGACCTTGACCGCGAAAGTAGATCTTGCTCAAGATATTATCATAAGCATCTTTTGTGTGAAGTTATATTAAAATCTGTTAATAAATGTAAGCGATAGAGCAATGACAAAGTTTTTCTAAAAATAGCCACAGTGACCTTGACCTTGAGGTCATGACCTTGAAAGTCAAAGCAACTCGAGATGTCATCATAAGAAACATTTGTGTGAAGTTCTATTAAAATCCATCAATAAATGTAGGTGCTAGAGCGATGGGAAAGTTTTTCAAAAAATAGCCACAGTGACCTTGACCTTGAAAGTCAAAATTGCTCGAGATATTGTCATAAGGAACATTTATGTGAAATTATATTAAAATTGGTGAAAAAATGTAAGCGCTAGAGTGATGACAAAGTTTTTCTAAAAATAGCCAAAGTGACCTTGACCTTGAAAGTCAAACTCGCTCGCGGTATTGTCATAAGGAACATTTGTGTGAAGTTATATTGAAAGCGGTGAAGAAATGTAAGCGTTAGAGCGATGACAAAGTTTTTCTAAAAATAGCCACAGTGACCTTGACCTTGAAAGTCAAAATCGCTTGAGATATTGTCATAATGAACATTTGTGTGAAGTTATATTGAAATCTGTGAAGAAATGTAGGCGCTAGAGCGATGACAAAGTTTTTCTAAAAATAGCCACAGTGACCTTGACCTTGAAAGTGGGACTCGCTAGAGATATTGTCATAAGGAACATTTGTGTGAAGTTATATTGAAATTGGTGAAAAAATGTAAGCGCTAGAGCATTGACAAAGTTTTTCTAAAAATAGTCACAGTGACCTTGACCTTGAATGTCGAACTCCCTAGAGATATTGTCATAAGGAACATTTGTGTGAAGTTCTATTGAAATAGGTGAAGAAATGTAGTCGCTAGAGCGATGACAAAGTTTTTCTAAAAAAAGCCACAGTGACCTTGACCTTGAAAGTAGAACTCGTTCGAGGTATTATCATAAGGAACATTTGTGTGAAGTTATATTGAAATCTGTGAAGAAATGTAGTCGCTAGAGCGATGACAAAGTTTTTCTGAAAATAGCCAGAGTGACCTTGACCTTGAAGTCCAAATCGCTCGAGATATAGTCATTAGGAACATTTGTGTGAAGTTATATTGAAATTGGTGAAGAAATGTAGGTGCTAGAGCGATGACAAATTTTTTCTAAAAATAGCCACAGTGACCTTGACCTTGAGGTCATGACCTTGAAAGTCGAACTCGCTCAAGATACTGTCATAAGGAACATTTGTGTGAAGTTATATTGAAATCAGTAAAGAGATGTTGGCGCTAGAGCGATGACAAAGTTTTTCTAAAAATAGCCACAGTGACCTTGACCTTGAGGGGGGGGTGTGTCTGGATGGACAAAAATTATGGTACCACTAGAAAGGTCTTGTGACAAGGAGTGCACGTGTGAAATATGAAAGCCCTACTACTTACCAATCGAAAGTTATGGCCAATGTTAAAGTTTATAAAAGTAGGTCAAATGTCAAGGTCAAGGTCACGAGGTCAAAAAATATGGTACCACTAGAAAGGTATTGTGATAAGGAGTGCACATGTGAAATATGAAAGCCCTATCACTTACCAATCGAAAGTTATGGCCAATGTTAAAGTTTTTAAAAAGTAGGTCAAACATCCTGGTCAAGGTCACAAGGTCAAAAATTATGGTACCACTAGAAAGGTCTTGGGACAAGGAATGCACATGTGAAATATGAAAGCCCTATCACTTACCAATCGAAAGTTATGGCCAATGTTAATGTTTTTAAAAATTTTGAAAAAAATAGGTCAAAGGTCAAGTTCAAGTTCACGAGATCAAAAATTATGGTACAACTGGAAAGGTCTTGTGATAAGGTATACACATGTGAAATATGAAAGCTCTGTCTATTACAATTCAAAAGTTATGCCCAATGTTAAGGTTTTTGTAGACAGACAAACGGACAAACAGACAGACAGACAGACCAAAAACTATATGCCCCCGAATCTCTTAGATTCTGGGGGCATAAAAAGTTTGCAAACAAATTCAGCAGACATCAGCAGATGACATTTTCTGATGTAGTTTTTCTCTGCATCTTCAGGGTTAATTTATGAAGCTCACAAAATCAGTGTTGGCAATATTTTGTTGAGCAAATTACATCAGCATTAGACAAGTTCAGCAGAAACATTCCCATTGTTTTATGAGTTATGAGAGGTATTTAACAGAAAATGCAGAATCAGCAATAGTTCTTTTTATGCCCCCGGAATCTAAGAGATTCGGGGGCATATAGTTTTTGGTCTGTCTGTCTGTTTGTCTGTTGGTCTGTTTGTCTGTCTACAAAAACCTTAACATTGGGCATAACTTTTGAATGGTAATAGATAGAGCTTTCATATTTCACATGTGTATACCTTATCACAAGACCTTTCCAGTGGTACCATAATTTTTGATCTCGTGACCTTGAACTTGACCTTTGACCTATTTTTTTCAAAATTTTTCCGTTTGTCTGTCTACAAAAACCTTAACATTGGGCATAACTTTTGAATGGAAATACATAGAGCTTTCATATTTCACATGTGTATACCTTATCACAAGACCTTTCCACTGGTACCATAATTTTTGATCTCGTGACCTTGAACTTGACCTTTGACCTATTTTTTTCAAAATTTTTAAAAACATTAACATTGGCCATAACTTTCGATTGGTAAGTGATAGGGCTTTCATATTTCATATGTGCATTCATTGTCACAAGACCTTTCTAGTGGTACCATAATTTTTGACCTTGTGACCTTGACCGTGATGTTTGACCTACTTTTTAAAAACTTTAACATTGGCCATAACTTTCGATTGGTAAGTGGTAGGGCTTTCATATTTCACATGTGCACTCCTTGTCACAAGACCTTTCTAGTGGTACCATAATTTTTGACCTCGTCACCTTGACCTTGACATTTGACCTACTTTTATAAACTTTAACATTGGCCATAACTTTCGATTGGTAAGTAGTAGGGCTTTCATATTTCACACATGCACTCCTTGTCACAAGACCTTTCTAGTGGTACCATAATTTTGTCCATCCAGACACACCCCACCCCCCCCCCCTCAAGGTCAAGGTCACTGTGGCTATTTTTAGAAAAACTTTGTCATCGCTCTAGCGCCAACATTTCTTTACTGATTTCAATATTACTTCACACAAATGTTCCTTATGACAATATCTCGAGCGAGTTCGACTTTCAAGGTCATGACCTCAAGGCCAAGGTCACTGTGGCTATTTTTAGAAAAACTTTGTCATCGCTCTAGTGCCTACATTTCTTGGCCATACCTTTTGATTGCTTAGTGATACTGCTTTCATATTTAACATGCGCTGTTCGGGGGCATCAGTGTTTCACAAACACATCTTGTTATTATTATTTTTGGTTTGGGTTTTTACAGCCCTTTAAAGATTATTTCACTTATATCGAACCAACTGTTAATCAGCTGGGCGAAAACCAGAGTACCTGGAGAAAAACCACCTGACCTTGGCATCTCGCATGTGACCCAAGCCAGGCTCGAACCACAGTGGTGAGAGACCTAATGATTAACCCATTCAGTACCAGAAACTCATAAGGAGTATGAACCTTGGCAAACAGTGCAGGCCCAGATCAGACGCCGCAGAGCGCGGCGTCTGATCAGGGCCTACACTGTTTGCAAAAAGTTAAGTCATTTCCCGAACCAATTTTGAAGAAAAACACAACATGACACCCCTAACTTTCGAAATGTGCACCTGCCATATATAAGGTCGAAGATTCAATTTGGTGCAAAAAGGGTTATGCCAACAGGCCATGGAGACCCTTTAGCAATTATAGTTCTCATTGCCTAGTATGGAAGAGAAAAGATTTTAACACTCTGCATGCTGGGTATTTGTAGCAGACAACATTTTGAAATACTTGAATAATTTTTCCCAGAAAACAGGACTTGACATCACATGCAAATTGTCAACATCGCATGCAAATTGTCTCCAATTGGATGTCAAATCCTGTATTCTTGGTAAAATAAGAAAATACCGACAATTTGTCGTCTGCTGAATTTGCCTAGAGAGTGGAAAAGGTTAATACACAAGCTTGTCCATAAAACGGACGTTTTGTCTGATTTGAGGTTTAACGCCCCTGTCAACACTGTAAAGGTCATTTTGGAGACGTTGCTTCCAATTTTGTGGGACTTTTACCGGACATTGAGATGAAATGACATCTCAAGCCCTGTCGCCCAATAAAACCAATAGGGTTTATAAGCATGGACTGTCCGCCACTCACACCGCTTCGACTGGGCAGGCCTAGATCCTCTAAGCGGTTTACCAGTACACGTGTGCGGGTCGGATTCAGCTCTGCGTGGAAGCATCGTGCAGCCCATATATTTCTTCAAGCCCCAAGGGGGGGGGGGGGGGGGGGGGGGGGCACCATAAAATGGACGGATAACAAGTAATCTTCTTTACTTCTTGTTGGAAACATATGTTGTGGGTACCAGGCCTCATATTGGCCTTGCTCTTCCATGCCTGAAAGGCCTGATTTTGCAGCCTTAACCCTTAACCTCCTCAACAAGATAACCGTTATCTTTGCAAACAGTGTAGATCCAGATCAGATGGCTTCTACAGAAGCCATCTGATCTGGATCTACACTGTTTGCAATGCAGTTTGTGAACTGAATGAATACATTATATCAAGTAGTTTGCTTTGCTGAGTCGGAAATGGGCATGACTAGATAAATTTATTCAGCAGGATAAGGATTAAATAGTCATTTTTAACAGAATAAAGGAGAAAAAGTTTAAATATCAAGGCCTGAAATCAAGAAAAAATCGAGCTCTAAAAGCCTGAAATCCTGCAAATGCGTGAAAAATATGAGGCCTGGCGTACTTGTAAGCATCTACTCGTCGAGGTAGTTTTCACTCTACTCTGATTCATTAACATTATCATACTATAATGTACTGTAAAATTCCTCTTTTAAGACCACCTTTGGGGCTGTTCAAAAGTGGTCTTTAAGACCACTTTTGAACAGCCCCAAAGATGGTCTCTGACCAGAGGACACTGTTTGCAGAAAACACAAAGAAAGAATAAATGCAGCCTACTAAATAAGCTTTTTAGAGCAGAATTAGTCTTAATTTTAGGTGGTCTTAATAGCAGAATTTCACTGTATATCGAAGGAATCTAATCTCTTGACAAAAATTTACATGTACAGTTGTCTGAGGATAAGTTGGGACCTTACCACAGTGTGGTGGGTGTGCTATAAACCCATCTCTTGCTGTTCACGACAACCCCTATCTTTGCAAACAGTTTAGATCAAGATCAGATGGCTTCTGAAGAAGCCATCTGATCAGAATCTACACTGTTTGACATTCAGTTTATTAATTTGTAGGATTAAATTACATCAAGTAATCTGATTGGTTCAAAGTCAGAAATGGGTGTGGCTAAAATGAATATTCAGCAAGAGAAGGGTTAGTAAGCACTGGGAGAAATCTCGGATTTTATCATAGGTGGTCTATGCCGCATTCACCGAATACTACTCACGGTTTTACAGAAGTCCTACCGATGTAAATAAGCCATGCTGAATAAACAACACCGTAATGATCCTAAGTATTGGGACAGATGGGCCTAAGCAAACAGTGCAGACCAAGATCAGACTGCTCAGTCTGATCAGGGTCTATACTGTTTGCCATTCCTTCTGCACCTTTTGGACTCCTTGCTGGAACATATATGGAACAAATTTGTTAAAATTCTAGGAGAATTACAGCAAGTCCTCAAGGTGTCCTAATTTTTAGGATTTTTACGGCAAGACTATCATGTGAACAACAACAATATAAGCAATTACAATATGGCTGTATCACTTTCAACAATAATATCTACTGAATAAATCCCAAAAATATGGGACACATTGAAGACTTGCTGTAATTCTCCTAAAATTTTACCAAATTTGTTTCACGAGTCAAAAAAGTGTAGATGGAATGGCAAACAATGTAGACCCTGATCAGAATTAACCATAAATACACAGACATGCTCATGCAAACGATGTAGACCCTGATAAGACGAGCAGTCTGATCTGAGTCTACACTGTTTGGCATTCTGCCCAAAAATTTGAGACACAACACTAATTGGCAGGCCTCATACTGACCACACTTGTCCATGCCTGAAAGGCCCGATTTTGCAGCTTCAACCCATACTGCTGAACAAGACACAGCAAACAGTGTAGATCCTGATCAGATGGCATCTGATCAGGATCTACACTGTTTGTAATGGAATTTGTGAAAATATAAAGTAATTTGGTTGACTTACAGTCAGAAATAAGGGTTAAATACTTTTTTAAACAGACTATATACACAAAAATCAGAATCTAAAAGCTTGAAATCAAGAAAAAAAATCAAGCTCTAAAAGCCTGAAATCCTGCAAATGCCTGAAAAATATGAGGCCTAATTGGTGAATACAGAGGAACAAGTTTTATTGTAATTACGGTTCCTCAGTAATCACCATTACTGGCTCT
Source organism: Lucinisca nassula (assembly GCA_963580285.1). Classification (NCBI taxonomy): domain Eukaryota; kingdom Metazoa; phylum Mollusca; class Bivalvia; order Lucinida; family Lucinidae; genus Lucinisca; species Lucinisca nassula. Next base: position 44,010 of record CAUZLF010000318.1, on the reverse strand, counting down.
GTAATGATTAAGTCCCAGTTTCATTAGGAAGATCAAAGCCATCAGGGTTATTGTTATAATACAGTGAAAGTCTCACAAGTCAGGAAAAAATGGCACATATAGAAGCTTGTTTTTATGTAGTACACAAGAACTTCGATGGCTCGAACATCAAAGGCTCGTTTACCATGGCTGAGTCGAATCAGATCTTACGTCCCTAGGGAATTCCTCCACATAAGAAATAGTGTGGGATAACTGAGAAGATTTTAGACTTTTATCTTGCCAATGTATGCTGTGTGTACTCATTAGAATCGCCTCGATGAGGCGATTCTAATGAGCTGTGTGTACTCATTAGAATCGCCTCGATGAGGCGATTCTAATGAGTACACACAACATACATTTTTTATTATAGAACATTAAAAGGATGTCCCAAAATTTACCCCGTTATGCCTCCTGGCAGTAACCCCCAGTGGCTCGAACTACCCCTGTCTCGAACAAATTTTCATGGTCCTAAAGGGGTTTGAGCCATCGAAGTTCGACTGTATATTGTAACCCTCACATTGTTTCTTCGGTTTTATAGTCCTTTCAAGATCATTTCATTCATATCGAGCCGATCCTTCATCAGAGGTGGGCAAAAACCAGAGTACCCACAGAAAAACCACCTGACCTTCCGTTGCAGAACTTGGCGTTTCACATGTGGCCAGAGCCAGGCTCGAACCACAGCGCTGACAGACCTGGTGATTAAGGGTCAATACTCTTATCCACTAGGCCATGGAGGCCAGTATAACCCTCATATTAACCATAGACTAGCTGATAACATTTCCAAAGCATTTTCTTCCTCTTTTTTTTTCAGGAAATATAACCACGACATTTTATACTGATAGTCTGAACAAAAACAAGAATATCGGTGAAACCGATGGATGCTCCCCGAAGGTGCAATAGTCGGAACAGGAAACATTATCCTAGTTAAAGAGCGGTATCCTGAAAGTTGAACTTGCTCGAGATATTATTATACCCAACATTTGTGTGAAGCTATATTAAAATCCATCAGCAAATGACGACGCTAGAGCGATGACAAAGTTTTTTTTTCTAAAAATAGCCACAGTGACCTTGTGCCCAGGACCCTGAAAGTTGAACTTGCTCGAGATATTATCATACTCAACATTTGTGTGAAGTTATATTGAAATCCATCAATAAATGTAAGCACTAGAGCGAAAACAAAGTTTTTCTAAAAATAGCCAGTGATCTTGACCTTGAGCCTTGGACCCTGAAAGTCGAACGTGTGAAGTTATATTAAAATCCATAGGCAAATGACGGCACTAGAGCAATAACAAAGTTTTTTCTAAAAATAGCCGCAGTGACCTTGACCCCAGGACCATGCCAGTCAAACTTGCTCGAGATTTTATCATACCCAACATTTGTGTGAAATATATATTAAAATCCATCAATAAATGCAGGCACCAGAGCAATGACAAAGTTTTTTCTAAAAATAGCCAGAGTGACCTTAACCTTCAGCCCAGGATCCTGAAAGTCGAACTTGCTCGAGATATTAATATACATGTACCCAACATTTGTTTGAAGTTATATTAAAATCCATCAGCAAATGACGACGCTAGAGCGATGACAAAGTTTTTTTCTAACAAGAGGGCCCAGGTTTGCTCACCTGATCCAATGTATAATAAGTGGGCCCCGGGCAGGGTCAATTTTGCCCCCAGGGCTATAATTTGAACAATCTTGGTAGAGGTCCACAAGATGAAGCTTCATATCGAATATAAAAGACCTGGGCTTTGTGGTTTCAGAGAAGATTTTAAAGGTTTACCCGGCATAAAGAAGTCTATGTTAAACAAGATTTTCCCTAAATAAGTCTATGTAAAACCAAAGGGCCCTGGAGCAGGGGCATTTTTGGCCCAAGGGGTATAATTTGAACAATCTTGGTAGAGGTCCACTAGCTGAAGCTTCATAACAAATATCAAAGACCTAAGCCTTGTGGTTTCAGAGAAGAAAATTTTTAAAGTTTTTCCCTATATAAGTCTATGTAAAACAAAAGGGCCACATGGCAGGGGCATTTTTGGTCTCAGGGCTATAATTTGAACAATCTTGGTGGAGGTCCACTAGCTGTAGCTTCATAACTAATATCAAAGACCTAAGCCTTGTGGTTTCAGAGAAGAAGATTTTTCAAGATTTTCCCTATATAAGTCTATGTAAAACCAAAGGGCCCTGGAGCGGGGGCGTTTTTGCCCCCAGGGCTATAATTTGAACAATCTTGGTAGAGGTCCACAAGATGAAGCTTCATATCAAATATCAAAGACCTGGGCCTTGCAGTTTCAGAAAAGAAGATTTTTAAAGATTTTCCCTATATAAGCCTATGTAAAACCAAAGGGCCCTAGGGCGGGGGCATTTTTGGCCCCAGCACTATAATTTGAACAATCTTGGTAGGGGTCCACTAGATGAAGTTTCATACCAAATAGCAAAGACCTGGGCCTTGCAGTTTCAAAGAAGAAGATTTTTAAAGATTTTCCCTATATAAGCCCATGTAAAACAAAAGGGCCCCCTAACGGGGGCATTTTTGGCCCCAGCACTATAATTTGAACAATCTTGGTAGGGGTCCACTAGATGAAGCTTCATACCAAATATCAAAGACCTGGGCCTTGCGGTTTCAGAGAAGAAGATTTTTAAAGATGTTCCCTATATAAGCCCATGTAAAAACAAAGGGCCCCGGTGCGGGGGCATTTTTAGCTCCAGCACTACAATTTGAACAATCTTGGTAGGAGTCCACTAGATGAAGCTCCATACCTAATATCAAAGACCTGGGCCTTGCGGTTTCAGAGAAAAAGATTTTTAAAGATTTTCCCTATAAAAGCCCATGTAAAACCAAAGGGCCCCGATGCTGGGGCATTGTTGGCCCTAGCACAATAATTTGAACAATCTTGGTAGGGGTCCACTAGATGAAGTTTCATACCAAATAGCAAAGTCCTGGGCCTTGCAGTTTCAAAGAAGATTTTTAAAGATTTTACCTATATAAGCCCATGTAAAACAAAAGGGCCCCCTGGCGGGGGCATTTTTGGCCCCAACACTATAATTTGAACAATCTTGGTAGGGGTCCACTAGATGAAGCTTCATACCAAATATCAAAGACCTGGGCCTTGCGGTTTCAGAAAAGAAGATTTTTAAAGATGTTCCCTATATAAGCCCATGTAAAACCAAAGGGCCCCGGTGCGGGGGCATTTTTAGCTCCAGCACTACAATTTGAACAATCTTGGTAGGGGTCCACTAGATGAAGCTTCATACCAAATATCAAAGACCTAGGCCTTGCGGTTTCAGAGAAAAAGATTTTTAAAGATTTTCCCTATATAAGCCCATGTAAAACCAAAGGGCCCCGATGCGGGGGCATTGTTGGCCCCAGCACAATAATTTGAACAATCTTGGTAGGGGTCCACTAGATGAAGCTTCATACCAAATATCAATGTCCTGGGCCTTGCGGTTTCAGAGAAGAAGATTTTTTAAGTTTTCGATGAAAAAAATCTATTTTTGGCTCCTGTGACCTATATGTGCAACGGACCGGAACCATTTGAACAACTTTGAAAGGGGACCACCTAAGGGTCATTCCTGTGAAGTTTGGTCAAAATCTGATCAGTGGTTTAGGAGGAGATGTCGTTTGAAGAAAAAGTTTACGGACGCACGCACGCACGACGGACAAAAAGTGATCCCAAAAGCTCACCTTGTCACTACGTGACAGGTGAGCTAAAAATAGCCGCAGGGACAATGGATGTGAGCCCAGGACCCTGAAAGTCAAACATGCTCAAGATATTATCATACCCACATTTGTGTGAAGTTATATTAAAATCCATCAATAAATGTAGGCACTAGAGTGATGACATATTTTTCTAACTAGAAAAAGTGTCCATAGGACATGGATGCCCCCGCCAAATGCCATTCATAAAAAATATTACAAATGTACTTCAAATCAATCATAAAATATATGCATCAAGGGCAGATAATCCAAAAACCCAAAATGCAAGGGTTGTCTTCCTTGTTCATGACACATCCTCGCATGTGTGATGAATGCACCTTTGAAGTTTCATGAATATATTCCATACGGTTTAGGAGTTATGGCCCAGACATGGTTTACTATATGGTACTAAGTCAAGGGCAAATAATTCAAAAACCAAAAATGCAAGAGTTGTCTTCCTTGTTCATGACACATCGTCTAAGTGTGATGAATGCACCTGTGAAGTTTTATGAATATATTCCATACCGTTACTGTTTAGGAGTTATGGCCCGGACACGACATATCATTTGACTATATATGGATGTAAGTCAAGGGCAGATAATTCAAAAACTAAACAAGCAGGAGTTGTCAACCTTGTTCATGACACATCGTCCAAGTATGATGGATGCACCTGTGAAGTTTCATGATTATAATCCATACGGTTTAGGAGTTATGGCCCTGACACGGTTTACTATATAGTACTTAGTCAAGGGCAGATAATTCAAAAACCAAAAATGCAAGAGTTGTCTTCCTTGTTCATGACACATCGTCTAAGTGTGATGAATGCACCTGTGAAGTTTCATGAATATATTCCATACGGTTTAGGAGTTATGGCCCAGACACAGTTTACTATATGGTACTAAGTCAAGGGCAGATAATTCAAAAACCAGTACTAGTGTGCGGGCCGGATTCAGCTCTGCGTGGAAGCATCGTGCAGCCCATATATTTCTTCACGGTTTAGGAGTTATGGCCCGGACATGGTTTACTATATGGTACTAAGTCAAGGGCAGATAATTCAAAAACTAAACAAGCAGGAGTTGTCTTCCATGTTCATGACACATCGTCCAAGCATGATGGATGCACCTGTGAAGTTTCATGCTTATATTCCGTATGGTTTAGGAGTTATGGCCCGGACACGGTTTACTATATGGTACTAAGTCAAGGGCAGATAATTCAATGACCAAAAATGCAAGAGTTGTCTTCCTTGTAAATGACACATCATCCCGGTGTGATGAATGCACCTGTGAAGTTTCATGAATATATTCCATACGGTTTAGGAGTTATGGCCCGGACACGGTTTACTATGGTACTAAGTCAAGGGCAGATAATTCAAAAACCAAAAACGCAAGAGTTGTCTTCTGTGTTCATGACACATCGTCTCAGTGTGATGAATGCACCTGTGAAGTTTCATGAATATATTCCATACGGTTTAGGAGTTATGGCCCGCACATGGTTTACTATATGGTACTAATTCAAGGGCAGATAATTCAAAAACCAAAAATGCAAGAGTTGTCTTCCTTGTTCATGACACATTGTCTCAGTGTGATGAATGCACCTGTGAAGTTTCATGAATATATTCCATACGGTTTAGGAGTTTGTTTGTTTGTTTGATTTGAGGTTTAACGTCCCCGTCAACACTGTAAAGGTCATTTTGGAGACGTTGCTTCCAATTTTGTGGGACTTTTACTTGACATTGAGATGAAATGACATCTCAAGCCCTGTCACCCAATGAAACCAATAGGGTTTATTAGCATGGACGGTCCGCCTCGTACCACGGTTCCTGGACAGGCTTGGATCCTCTAAGCGGTTTACCAGTACTAGTGTGCGGGCCGGATTCAGCTCTGCGTGGAAGCATCGTGCAGCCCATATATTTCTTCACGGTTTAGGAGTTATGGCCCGGACATGGTTTACTATATGGTACTAAGTCAAGGGCAGATAATTCAAAAACCAAAAATGCAAGAGTTGTTTTCCTTGTTCATGACTCATCGTCTCAGTGTGATGAATGCACCTGTGAAGTTTCATGAATATATTCCGTACGGTTTAGGAGTTATAGCCTGGACAAGATGTCGGGACGCACGAACGAACGGACGGACAGGGGTAAAACTTAATGCCCTTCCGCTATTCTTCGAATAGGCGGGGGCATAAAAATAGCCACAGTGACCTTACACTGCAGCTTTAAAGAAAGTACCATAACTCTCTGACAAATCATCTAACCAGATAGCATACCCTATTGCTGCTCAAGATTCCATTGAAGTTTCTTTGAATTTCTGCAAGTAGTTACTGAAAATTTGCCTGGACACGAACAGTACCCCAGAATTCATCAAAGGGCCATAACTCTTGGAAAAATCATCAAACCAAAACACCCAGGTGCTATGCGCATCCACCTTCGATACTTAATATTTCTATGAAGTTTCATTGAAATCCGACCAGTAGTTTCTGAGAATTCGCGTGGACAAGAGTGGGACGGACCCACGGACGAAGCAGCGACTATATGCTCCCCCGAAATTCTTCGGGGAGCATGAAAAACAAAAACATTTAGAGTGTCATGTTATGTGTTAGTATTTTCCTCATAGAACATCTTGCTTTATGGATTATTCCTTGAGGGCCATGTTGCAGCCTCTTCCTGAGAAAGGAAGAAAAGGGACATGAGACAGGGCTTGATATTACATGCAAATCATTCAAAATGACAAGCTGTATTTTCTTCCAAAAAAAAGCTAGAATGAGGTTAATGGCACGCCATCGCCAATCCCTACGCTTTTTCCACAGCGGTTTAGTACAACATGTATTTGCAATTGAATTTGACTGATGTGACCTATTGACATCTCCCCTAGGGCCAAAATGTGACCCCAGGGTAAAAGGTTTACTTGTATTATATTCTACTAAACATCCCCTTTGATTTGATATGCCACATGACCATGTTCTGAAAAACTACATGTAAAATTTTGACCCCCTCCCCCAGGGCACCAATCTGACCCCAGGGTCAAAATTGTACTTGTATTATATTCTACTAATCATCCCCTTTGATTTGATATGCCACATGACTATATTCCAAAAACTGTTATTTTGAAACCCCAACCCTCCACAAGTCTGACCCCTGGGCATGACCCAGGTGTCGCAACCAAAATCCCGTTCAATATTCACCCTAATTACCGCACATGCTCCTATAAGTGCACACCAAAGCTATTTTTGAAAAGGAAATACATAAGTGTACGCTTTACAGTAACCTCCCCCTAGACAATCTCACAGTTAATCTATAAAAGAAACCTAACGTTATTTCTTCAACAGTGAAGGCAATGCTTTTGTATCCTTTTCCATCCCATTAAATATCAGTATGCATCATCTCGAAAGCTAGTGTTTTTGCATAGAGTGTGCGCTAATTAGGTAGATTTTTCACCGTGATTTGTTGACACGATTTTGCAAAAAACGCATGGTGCGGTAATTATGGCAAATACGGTATTTCATTAATCCATACTTCTGCAAAGTTTGGCATCAAAATCTAAAAAAATGGTTTTGCAATTGAATTTCATTGATATTTGACCTTTTGACATCTCCCCAGGGTCCCTGAGGGTGTGGCCAAAAATAAATGTGCTGTTGCACACCCCACTCATGTAAGCAACCCACAAACCAAATTTGGTTGGATTCTGGTTAATAGTTTAGGGGGAGATTTTGTTTGATTTGAGGTTTAACATCCCCATCAACACTGTAAAGGTCATTTTGGAGATGTTGCTTCCAATTTTGTGGGACTTTTACCCGACATTGAGATGAAATGACATCTCAAGCCCTGTCGCCCAATGAAACCAATAGGGTTTATAAGCATGGACGGTACGCCTCGCACCGCGGTTCCTGGACAGGCTTAGATCCTCTAAGCGGTTTACCAGTACTTGTGTGCTACCGGATTCAGCTCTGCGTGGAAGCATCATGCAGCCCATATATTTCTTCAAGCCCCTATGGGCGGGGAGTAGTATAGTGAGGACCGTATGCGCACTTCTTGCTCAGCCTCAGCCATCTATCCAAAAAAGAGGACATTCCCGTTATCCTCGAGGTCAACTGTACTCCTCGAAATGTCATTCATCAAACTTGATAGGCATCCGGTAACCCGAGACTACGGAATGTTCCGGTAATCTGATCTGAGTCTACACTGTTTATTGACATGTTAAGGGAGAATTAGCGGTCTCTGATCTGGATCTACTTTCTGAAGCGACCTGAATCGTACGGAATGGATCATTTCTCCGTTTGCAGACGCCTTCAGCTCATTTTTTTTTTCTAAAAAACAAAAAAAGACTCTAGAAAAGATTTCTGTTTAGTACGGAATTTAACGGCCCAGTCAAGGCTATGAAGGTCATATATGGTCTTGAGTATGTAATAGTGTAGTAACGGTATGGCTACGAGCTGCGTCTAATCTGGGTCTGCGTTCTGTATTTGTCAAGTCTTCGGTCCAACTAACCTCATAACGATAAGCGTAGCGCGGTTACTGGAGTCGCGCGGATATCGGGCTTAAGTAAAGCTTCTGCGCTTAGTAACATGTTGGGTCGGTTCTTTTTCCCTCCAATAACCAGAGAACGGACTTAAAACATCAGGACTGATAAATGGTCAGTTTTATTTATAAAAAAATAAAACAACAAAGTACAGCCGCTAAAGGCATGTTATAGCTAACTATTTTTAAAAGTTAGTTTCAGCATATATGTTTTTTTTTTTGTTTGTATATAGAGGAGGTAAACCCATGGCGACAAATGGTGCGACCAGCAGAGACTCAAAAAAACCTGCGCATCCAGCCTATATAGTAAGTACATGCGATCTATGCGAAGATTCTGATCAGACTGCGCGGATTCGTGTTTTTTTATGAAGAAGGTATATCCATGGCGACAACAAGTCTATTGGGTCTCAAAAGTGTAATACGTGCTAAGTTACGGGATGTCGTAACAAAAGAATTACGCTCAAGATAAATGATTATGACACTTTAAATAGAGTGGTAATAATTTGCTCCTTTCATCAAATCGGCTGGGTCTTATTTCTTACGAACCAATTAATAATTTTAGAAAAGTGTTTTAAATGCTACGTCAGTGTACATATAAAACCAACGATCCCAAAAAAACATCTTCATTCGCAAAGTGGATCTCTCACAGCAATTTTTGGACAAGTAAAAGTTGTGCTATAGTCAAAACCAAGTGTTTAGAAGCTTTCAAGGATTGAAACAAAGTACAAAATAAAGGTAAGATTGTTCTTTTGTTTTGTTTGATTATGAGGTTTAACGTCCCTCACAACGCTGACTAGACTGCTCAAAACATAGATTGCGGGTACTCGATACAACCATCTCGTCGAGAGGTTTAACGCCCCTCTCAACGCTGTATACTAGGCTGCTCGAAACATAGATTGCGGGTACTCGATAGAACCACCTCGTCGAGAGGTTTTAACATCCCTCTCAACACTGTGTAGGCTTCTCAAAACATAGATTGTGGTTACTCGATAGAACTACCTCGTCGAGAGGTTTAACGCCCCTCACAGCAATGTGTAGGTCATTCTGGAGAGGTTGTTTCCAATTGTGTGGGGACATTTACCAGACATTAGCCTGTCGCAAAATGAAACCAATTAGGGTTTATCAGCATGGGCTCGCATCGCTTTGCCTGGGCAGGGTGCTTTACCATCACGCAATCCAGCTATAAGATTTTTTGTTTCTTTGATTTGAGGTTTAACGTTCCTCTCAACACTGTATAGGTCATTTTGGAGACGTTCCTTCCAATTTTTATGGAGACATTTACCAGATATTGAGACGAAAAAGACATCTCAAGCCCTACCGCCCAATGAAACCCAATAGGTTTTATAAGCATGGGCGCTCCGACTCGCACCGCTTTGTCCGCGCAGGTTTAGATCCTCTTAACCCCGTGTGCGGTTGGTTTCGGTTCTGAGCGGAAGCATCGTGCAACACATCTATTTCTTCATTTTTTTTCCCTTTTACATTTCTTTGTTTAATGCGTTAGATACTACAACCTTTCATTTCTACTTTCAGAATGGCTAGACCTTGCAAATTTTGTGGAGTGTTCATGAAAGACCCAGAAGAACTGGAGTCGCACAAGCAACTTCATCGTGATATTGCCTTTCTTAACGGCAACGTAAGTGATGCTTTTCGTCATAATGTGTATTTCAAGTTTACAACGTTATCCTGCTGTTCACGATAATCCTACCTTTTACAAACAGTGTAGATCCAGATCAGATGGCTTCCGGAAATGTTTCTTATTCGGTTTGTCAAGTCGAACACAAAACATGTAATATAATTTGATTGGCTAATAGTCAGAACTGGGTGTTGCCAAGTCAATTATTCAGCAGGATAAGCGTTAAGGTATGGTGTGATCCCGTTTTCAATTTACCATCATAAGATATTATCTAGCCAACGTTGTTGATCAGGTGCTGCATTAAAAAAAAAAAAACACAAAAAAAAATGTAAGTTTTGTTTTACATAAGTTAAGATATCTGATATTATGTTCGACTCTACTGTAGCTGGCCACTATAATGAAGTTTTATCGTTTCAGGTTCAGTCTGGGAACGATTATCAAAATGATCAGGGCATAGAAACCCAAATCCCAGAACAGGAATCTCGGAATGTAAGTAAACTTTAACGTTTTACTAGGGTCTGTTGGAGTTAGTCCTGTTGAAACCCAGATAACGTTTTTCACGTGAAATAATAGCAATATGATATTGACATTGTATTTTTTTAGCTTAACCCTCTGCATGCTGGGTATTTATTAAGCAGACGACAATTTGAAATCTATATTTTTCCCCAAGGAAACAGGATTTGACATTTCATGCAAATATTCTCCTATCAATTTTATGTATTTAAAATACATTGAATCAAAATCACACCCTCTGTTTTTTCAGATCTCTGCCAGTCCTGTTACCGTCTATCATTGTGACACCTGCGACAAGGCGTATAAGCACAAGAAAAATTTAGTGGCTCACGTACGTGCGGCGCACCAAAGACAGGCCAAGCATTCGTGCTCCAAGTGCCACAGAACCTTTACGTATCGCACAGATGTTACTCGACACGAGAAAACCTGCACCGGGGAAACAAACCATGACTGTCCAAAGTGCTCTAAACGCTGCGCATCAGCCTACGGGCTTCGACGTCATCTTCAGTGGCACGAGAAAGCCCCCAAGCCTAGATCCAGCGAGTCTAGGAAGGCGACTGCTCCACCACTGGCTAGAACAGCTTCCTCCGTGACAGAATCTCTTCCGTTTCAGCTCAGATGCCGTCGGTGTACGGAGGTATTTGACAACCGCCGAGACTTATACATTCATGGCATGAGAACACATTATAACCAGCACGGCGGAGCCTTACAATCTCGGCCTTGGGGTCCCAACGAGGTGACACCCTGGGACGGAGACGATGCTTTGCGCCAGGTGTACGAAACCAACGCTCCTCTCATTTTGGAGCCCCATCGTCAAGGGCCCATTCGGACAACCTACAACTTCCCCTTGACGAATAATGTCAACGTCGATCAACTCATGGTATTTGCTGATGACATTTATCGAAGACAACATAGAGCGTTTCGTCTGAATCTAGTCTTCGGAGTCATCCTTCAACATAGAGAGACGGGTCATTACAGGTACTTCGTACCCTACTCCAACAACGGCGTGTTCGAAAGACCTGTCTACATCTCGCGAAGGGGCGACCTTCAGCGTTTCCGCCGCCAACTACAGGCTAAAGACATCCTCGTCGAACTGTTGAGACAACGTCCCGACACCAAGTGGATACCTGTGCTTGTGACCAACGTTCATTTTCTGGTAACTTCTACCTTTTACCCTCTGGGTCAAGGCCAGTTTACCCTCTGGGTCAAGGCCAGCTGCCGGACTAGTCTCTACGCCTTGGTCAAGAATCGACATAATGGGAAGCCTTACGAGGATAATCTTTGCGCGTTTCGTTGTCTCGCCCTCCACCGCGGTCACGAGATCAGATGTATAGAAGGTCCAGCCAAGCAATTATACAAAGAGTGGACCAACGAACCTATAGAAGACTTCGAAGGGCTGAGTTTTGAGGAGTTTCCCGAGTTTGAAAACCGATTCGACGTGAACCTCGAAGTCTACAACTTGACAGAAGACGGTTTCGCATGGTCGGTTTACAAGTCTAGAGGACAGCATGAGACCTCGATGTACGTCAATTTGTATGAAAATCACCTGTCTTACATTCGAGATTTCGCCGTGTACGCTCAAAAATACCAGTGCAGCACCTGCGAGCGCCATTTCGATCATGCCGGACATCTTCAACGTCACCAGAAAAGCTGCACAAACAAGACCAAGTTCGTGTATCCGGGTGGGTTTCATCGCGCTAGGGAGAGCGTTTTCGACCGATTGGAACAGTCCGACATTCACGTGATGGAAGAAGACCGAACATTTCCGTGGTACATTTGCTACGATTTCGAAGCCCTCTTGCAAAAGGTGCAAGATCAACCTACGGACATGTTGCAGTGGACCCACAGGCATGTCCCCATAAGTGTGTCGTTGTGTAGCAATGTGGAGGGACACAGCGAGCCGATATGTATCTTAGAGGCTAGTCAAGATAGACTCGTTGAGAGTATGGTGGCCTGCATGAATGAAATTGCAACCCGTGTCTACGAACTTGCCGAATGGGGATGGATTTTAGAAGCCATTAATGAAGCCATCAAAAAAGAGGACACTGATCAAAACAGTTTTGAAGATATTGACCTCGAGAGGTTTGAGCAAGAAGAACAAGATAGTAGCGAAGACGAACTGGATGATTGTGATCCGGAAGGTCCAAAGAAGAAGTCTCATCCACTCGTGAAAATTTACGGTGAAATGGAAACCTATATGTCTCAGGTACCGGTGATTGGGTTTAATTCCGCCAAGTATGACCTCAACCTTATTAAAGGCAGCATAGCCAAGTACCTGAACTTGCACGAGAGCTCGGGAAACTTTGTTGTAAAGAAAAACAATGCATATACCTGTATAGCTATGAACACCTTAAAGTTTCTGGACATGTCACAATTTCTGGCCCTGGTTCCTCTTATGCTGGCTTTCTCAAGGCATATCGGGTGACAGAACAAAAGGGTTTCTTTCCCTACGAGTGGTTTGATGACATCGCCAAGCTGGAGGACACAGCTCTACCACCACACGAATCCTTTTACAGTCAGTTGAAAGGCAGCAACATTTCGGAGGAAGAGTATGCCTATTGTCAGGGAGTTTGGCGAGATCAAAACATGCAAACGTTTAGGGAATTCCTCATCTGGTACAACAATCTTGATGTCAAGCCATTCGTCCAGGCCGTAGAAAAGTTCCAGAATTTTTATTTCCAGAAAGGCATCGATGTCTTCAAGACTGCCATCTCCGTTCCCGGCATTGCCCGACAGCTCCTGTTTAAGACTGCCAGGAACCAGAACGCCAACTTCTCCCTTTTCGACGAGGGAAACAAGGACCTGTACCAAACCGTTAAACGTAACATCGTCGGCGGTCCGAGCATTATTTTCACTCGACACCACTGCGCTGGCCAAACACGGATCCGAGGTCAGAAGCCGTGCCGTTCGATTCTCGGGTTTGACGCAAATGCCCTATACCTCAATGCCATTGGTCAGCCCATGCCCGTTGGACCGTTCGTGCGCCGTCTAGCCAACAACGACTTTCGACCGGAGCTACGCGACAAATACATGTCAGCTTACTACTGGATGGACTGGTTGGCGCATAGTCACGGGATGACCATTCAACACAGACTGAACACCGGACGAGAAGTCATCATTGGCAAATATCCCGTAGATGGATTCGTACCGGCCACCGGCCCCGAAGACAAAGGTATCGTCTTCCAGTTTCACGGGTGTTTTTGGCATGGACATGTATGTGACGTCACCAGAGGGGTCAAGGACGAGACATGGCGAGCCACCAGAGCTGAAAAATACAAGAAGACCAGGGAAACTACGGCTTATCTGAAGCGAGATCATCAAGTCGTAGAAATATGGGAATGCGAGTTTCGTCAATATTGTCATCAAAACCCCAAAATCTTCGACTTTATCGATGCCATGCGCCCGGGATTCTTTCGAGAACATAAGGGCAAGATTACAGAAAATACCATCCTAGAAGGCGTGGTGAATGGAGGACTCTTTGGCATGGTGGAAGTGGACATACAGGTCCCTGACCAGTGGCCAAGTCACTTTCGACACCCATCCTTGTCACCATACGGCTACTTTCGAGAAATGTCTCCTCTGTTTTGTTCCACAGACATCGCTTACGATGACATCGGAGCCCATATGCAGGCTCATGTCCGGGAGTATCAGCTCTCTGACCAACCTCGCAGATTACTGGTGGGTGGAATGAAGGCCCGACAGATCTTGCTGGCCACGCCACTGCTCCAGTGGTACCTCAAGCATGGCTTGGTGGTGACCAAAATTTACCAGGTGGTCGAGTTCCAACAACAACGTTGCTTTCGAGAGTTTGTCAAGGAAGTGAGTGACGCTCGACGTCAAGGGGATACTGACCCAGACACGGCTATCATTGCCGACACCATGAAAGTCATCGGCAATTCTGGCTACGGCTCGCTGATCATGGATAAGACCAAGCACAGCGATGTGAAGTACGTCCAGGGTGAAAACGAGACCTGTCTGAAAATCAATGATCCCCTCTTTCGAAATCTCGAGTGCCTCGACCAGGAAGAGCAATACTACGAGGTTGAAATGGCAAAGCGTAAGATAAGGCTGGATTTGCCCATCCAACTCGGTTATTTCATCTTACAGTACGCAAAGCTGAGGATGCTAGAGTTTTACTACGATTTCATGGATTGCTACGTCAATCGGTCTGATTTCGAGTACTGCGAGATGGACACCGACAGCGCTTACATGGCCATTTCTGGGTCCAGCCTGGAGGACATCATCAAACCGGAGATGAAAGAGGAGTACGACCTAGGACTGCGGGGCTACTGCACCGATTTGAATATTGAAGCGGATGCTCAACACCACTGGTTTCCTCGCACCTGCTGCGCCAAACACGCGAAATACGACAAGCGTACACCGGGATTATTCAAGCTAGAATACCAAGGAGACGAAATGATTGGCTTGTGCAGCAAGACCTACATCGTACGTAAAGCCAAGATAGTACGACCTTCTAGCTGCCGCATTACCGCCTATCGTCTTTTGAACAGGGCCAAAAGATGGGGACTGAAAAGGCAAGGTCTGCGCGCGCGACAGATCCAGGAATACAAATTCAGTTCTAAAGGAGTGAGCAAACGACACTTGACATCCCCCATGGCCAAATTTCGTCGAGTATTGAAAACGCATCGCGCTCAGAGTGGATGTAATCGAGGCTTTCGAGTCCGAAACAACGCGGTGTATACGTACACGCAGGAACGACGGGGCTTCTCCTACTTGTATTGTAAGAGAAAAGTGTTGGCTGATGGGATTCATACGGAGCCTCTCGATATCACGTTGTGTCCACTTCCATCGCAAGAACAAGAAGTTGATGATCAAGAGCTGATCGACATGCTGGCCAGCAATTTCGAAGATTAGGGGTATAAAATAGGAATGCTTTAAAGTCACCACAGTCATTGTCAAAATGTATCCTTTCCCGGAGTGTATGTCAATCGCCGTATCGGGAGCCACCATGAGCGGCAAGAGCTGTTGGACCTTTCGCCTCTTGCGAGAGAAAGACGACATGTTTTCTTCACCGCCAAAGAAAGTGTTGTATTGCTACGGCATCTACCAGCCTCTATTCGATACCATGGAAAAAGAGTTGCCTTTCGTCACTTTCCATCAAGGCTTACCGAGTGAAGACACCCTGAAAGCCTTCTCCAGTCCCAGCAGCTGTAACTTGGTGATTCTGGACGATTTGATGACCCACGTGACAACATCATCGGAGATGGAAAGCTTGTTTGTGAAGGGGGTACACCATTTACACCTGAGTGTACTCTACATCAACCAAAACCTTTACTGCAAAGGAAAGCACAGTCGCACGATCAACCTCAACACTCACGTCTACGTACTCATGAAAAATCCCAGAGACGTGTCTCAGCTCCAGTGCTTGGCTCGGCAGGCGTTCTTGGGTAAAAACGCCTTTCTCATGGACGCCTATAAAGACGCGACCTCGAAGCCCTACGGGTATTTGGTGCTGGACTTTTCGCCGGGTGCTGTGGAAGCCTATCGCGTGCGTACCAAAGTCTTCACCGGAGAAGATACAGTTGTATACCAGCAGGCATGAAGAAAATGGTGTTATTGCCTTACGATCGCTATCAACGTTTACTATCGAAGGACGAGCCTCTTACGACGGAACAAGTCCCTGTGACGTCGCTACACGCAGAGGAGGTCTTAGATACAAACGAGAGTGCTACAAACAGTAACTTTGGGACACCGAAGTATGAGGAGGCGCTCATTTTACGATTTCCAAAGTCCATGCAAAACAGAGTGCGAAGCGTCTTGGATTATATTCAACCCCTTGTTACGTGGAACGACAAAGGAGAAGTATCTATACAGGGTCGGAACATCCCAGGGTCAAATATAGTCGATCTCCTGAAAGTGCACTTGAAAGACTATAAAGAGTTTCATCCAGTCGGGAGAGACGCATTTCGAACGGTGTTGTATGAGCTCAATGTACCCATGAGCTTGTTGGCACCGAGCGCTAGACAACAGTCAGGAAGGGGTAACCTACCTCCACCCCCGGGCATTCCGTTAAAGAGACAAGAAGATCCAGATCAGAAAAAAGTCAAATGGCTTCGCCTATGAAGTACGAAGATTATTTGGCCAGTATCTATTACGATCCCAACCATGCTGGAGCCTACGGAGGAGTGGAAAAATTATACAGAGCCGTGCGCAAGGACGGTAAATTTGTTCTCGGTAGAACCAAAATTCGTAACTGGTTGCTAAAACAAGAAGACTATGCCGTGCATCGAGAAACGCGTTCCAAGTTTAAACGGAGACGCGTCGTAGCACCTTTTGTGGATTATTAGTTAGATTATGGGTAATCTGTTTTTAAATTTGTTGGTTAAGGCGATTTCGTTTGTTTGGCTCGCCCCTCATATAGAGGGGGTGTGCAGTATACCCTCGTATAACTTTATTCAGGGGGGCCTTCAATTCCTGTTTGAAAACCCCATCCTTCTTTGCACACGGCACTTAGCGTAACCCCCCCTTTTTTTGCACACGGTACAAAACGTGAACCCCGTTTTTGCACACGGCACTTAAGACACTAGGGGGCAGAGAAATGCGCTAGGGGGGGCAAGAAGTTGTTTATGTAAGTGTCGACCAATCAGCTTCATTGTCTTCCTTGAGCGGACCAATCAGGTTTAGCGTTGATCCGTTCTCGGAAGCGTCAGTGACTCAGCGTCACCAGTTTGAAATTTACATGCAAACAGTGCGGATTTACACAGACTTTCTTGGAAAATAAAAACAATAAATTAAAGCAATTAATTAAAATAGTAAGTGCGAAAAAAGAAAAATGTGGAATTAAAAACTCTTTTCAACAAAACAGCGTAGACTTGAGTTAAATTCTTGAAAAAATAGTGCGCAATCTTGGTAGAATCCATGAAAGAAAATGGCGCCGTCGGGAAAATCGCCCGGGAAATCGTAAACAACGAGTGACAAACAAAAATACAACAACGAGAAACAGGAAATGTTAGCGTTTTAGCAGTAAAATAGCTACCGGAAGTTTGGAACACTATTGCCGGTATTCATTTCGCGTCATTTCAGGCGTTTAGGTACATTCCGATATTGTGGGTTAGTGAATATATCAACAAGATGGCGGACAGTTATCGGACAAAAACTTGGCTGGTAAAAAAGTTCTTTTCTATTCCCTCCTGGTACGTTATTAGTGAATATGAAGAAGAGAAACTATTCAATATTATCGTAAAGGACCGACCCACATCGTTTGAGCAAGCGCATTGGATTAGATTTTTAGACTGCTCGGCATTTTGTTGTGAAGACTTGTGCTATTTTTGTTCCGGTGTGTCCGCGCTGTGCCAAAAATGCGTGTCGTATTCGGTTCGTGAATAAAATATACTGTGTGAGATAAGGTTAAATAGTGACAAAATGGCAAACCAGAATAACACTGCAGGTAATACAGGACCGGACATGACAGCTGCCGAAATGGTAGTGAAGTATTTAAAAGACAATAAAATCCAGCAGATAGTTATAGACGAGGTGCTGGACAGGGGATTTGACAGTTTAGAAGCCCTCAGCCTTTTAGACCCTGAAGATATAAAATCACAAAAGATTCCAGTAGGACAGCGACGTTTATTACTCCATGTGGCAAAATCGCTTTGCCCTGAGAGCACACGCTCAACAGACGAGACCGCCTCCACGAAAGAGACAGCCTCCACCTCAACATCTTCAGAGATTCGACAACCGGTGACAAACAGTCCTCATAATGCAGACACTTACCAGACATTAGTCAATTCATTGGTGGCTCAGCAGACTGAGCTTGCCAGCAACCAGACTGGCATTGTTAGTGGAGCCGAAGGCTCAAGTGACGGACAATGTGCTAATATCCACGAGCAGACTCAAGGCCAGCCCTCTTGGAGGGACCCCCAAATACACATTGCCACAGCCACGGGTAAGTCAAACTCCTCACATTATGACATTTGTGATTTTGTGCCTCATTTACTAGAAGAAGAACTTATCATAGGGGGTCAGGGGGAGCAGCAGGTCATAGTTAAGTCTGGACCAAAGAAGCCTAAGCTAGAGAACCTTTCGCTTTCCCAGTGGTCCATTGCAAACATGGCGATTATATACAAGCTTTCAAATGAGGGAAAATTGGTTGGCCCGGCCCTTATGGACTATTTATCTTATACCACTAAGGTTTACCAGTTGGTACAAAAGTACAGCCTAAATTCTGTTTTGCTTTATGACAGAGAGTACCGCCAACTCCAGGCTAGCATGGGCTTTCGGTGGGGCACTGATGTCCAGCATCTCCACACCCTACATTTACAACCCCTGGATAAGCAGGTGAAAATGGGTTCCCAGCTGCAAAACACCAAGAAAGGGGCAGGTACTGGGGGGCACCTGGGCCAAACACCAAACACAAGGACAAGACCAGATAACAGCACAGGTATCTGTAAAAATTACAACAGTGATAAAGGGTGTTCATATCCGAAGTGTAGGTATCTACATCAATGTATTTTGCCAGGGTGCAATCAGAAGCATTCCGTGACCACCCATTTAGGAAAAAACTAGAGTCAGAGGTCCAACCCTTGCCTGGCCTTAACTTTGCTGCCTGGGAGGAAGAACTAGGAAATGATATTGACCGCGCTTTTATTCTGCATGGCATAAAACACGGCTTTGATATAATTGACGAGGGGGCAGTAATCGCCCCTGTCACCCTTCCCAACCACCCTTCGGCAAGACCCCAAAGTGAGCTTTATGATGCAGCCACTAAGCAAGTTTTGGCTGAAATCAGTAGTGGCAATTATGTTGTGTGCGATCGTCCTCCCAAAATTGTAAGCCCTATGGCGGCTATTCCCAAACCTGATGGTGGGGTCAGATTGATACACGACTGTTCTAGACCACCTGGGAGGTCTGTTAATGATTATAATTCTACAGACTGGAAACAGAAGTTCGCACGCATTGATGACGCAGCAAATTTGATGTCACATGGTTGTTACTTTGCAAAAGTCGACTTAAAAAATGCTTATCGATCAGTCCAACTTTCTGAACATAGCCAAAAGGTAACGGGGCTTAGCTGGGACTTGGGGGGCCACACTGTCTTCATGAAGGACACCCGTCTTCCTTTTGGGGCTTCCCTCTCGCCCGGGATTTTTACTCGCTTAACCCAGGCAGTGAAACGTATAATGGCAAGGAAAGGGTTTGACCTCTTAATTGTTTATTTAGATGATTTTTTACTGATATCTGATTCGAAAGAAGCATGTGCTCAGGCACTCTTAATCCTAATTCAGCTTCTCAGGAAGCTTGGGTTTGCCATCCATTGGGGGAAAGTAGTGGACCCTACTCAAAAAATAACATTCTTAGGTATTGAGTTGGATTCCTTAACGATGACCCTGAGATTGCCCCATGAAAAATTAGATATACTTCGGCAGGAACTTCTATTTTTCCTCGGCCGGAAACGTGCTTCAAAACGTCAGCTCCAGTCTTTGGCTGGACGTCTGTCTTGGGCTGCAAGTGTTGTAAGAGGCGGACGAGTGTTTCTCCGCCGTATATTCAACCAAATTGCCATGCTCCGGCATGGTGCCCACCGGACTCAGTTGTCGAATGATGTCCGTCAAGACATAAGTTGGTGGCATCAGTTTATGCAAACCTTTAATGGTAAGTCTACCTTGTTAGATTCTCGTGCCTTGGAGTGTGTTTTCACTGATGCTTCGGATGAGGGAGCAGGAGGATACTTCCAGGGAGACTGGTTTTATTTTAACTGGGCCACAGACTGGCCTTTAGCCAGGGACTTTCATATCAATGAAAAGGAAGTCTTGGCAGTTACATTAGCTGCATACCGTTGGGCCCCTTACTGGCAAAATAAGAAAGTCATCATCTATTCCGACAATACTGTAACTGTGTCTGCCCTGAACCGTTGTTCTTGTCGTAACACGGTGATCATGAAGTGCTTGAGAAGCCTCTTTTGGCTGTCAGCTTCATTTAACTTTCATTTATCAGCAAAATTTATCCCCGGGGTCTCTAACGAAATTGCAGACTGCGCCTCGCGTCTTCACTCACCGGGGTATTTGGGAAAGTTGCTTCCGTATACAGATGGGTCCCCGTTATGCTTGCATATGTCATCAGATACTTTCAAATTTCTGTTTGGCAGATACCAGCCATGGCGGACCAGTCTCCCCAGACATTCGACGAGCTCCAAACAAGACTCATCCCTCTAGTTTACCTCTATCCAAGGCACTGGACAAGGAAGTGACATTTTATAGAGAAAATAGTTTTGCGGTTTCAACCTTCAAGACTTATTCAGCCCACTTCACAGCGTATTCAGAATTTTGTAATAAATTAAATATTCCCCTGGTGCCCATTTCGCAACAAGACCTGGGGCGTTATATTGCCTTTTTATCAAGAAGGCTGTGTTTTACTTCGACCCGGCAGTATCTCAATGTTGTACGGTTGCTCCATTTAGAGGCGGGGCTGAAAAACCCACTAGAAGATAACTGGTTTGTCTCATCCATTTTGAAAGGGGTGCGCAGGGTTAAAGGGGATACTTCCACTCAAAAATTGCCCATCACATTAAAAATTTTGCAAAAAATTTTTCTCACACTTGACCTTCAATCCTCCTTCGATCGTGCTTTCTGGACAGCTTGCTTGGTTGGATTCTTTTCGTTCTTTCGGAAATCTAATTTACTAGTCCAGTCCCATATTTCATTTGAACCCCGTCGGCATTTGTGTGCAAGGGATGCACAATTTACCAATGAAGGAGTCATTCTTACTGTGCGGTGGTCTAAAGTCATTCAGTTTCGGGAGAAAACCCTCCATATTCCATTGCCAAAAATAACAAACTCCCCGTTTTGCCCTTCCACAGCCTTGCTGCTGGTTACCTTAGAAAACCCACCATGCCCCACCCCTGTCCCTTTGATAAGATACAACTTGGCTGGAGCCAGTAATGTTCCCCTTACACATAAAGATTTCACTAGTAAACTCTACGGTTGCCTCAATTCCTGCGGCCTGCCCTCACATATGTATTCTGGGCACTCATTTAGGCGGGGCGGAGCCAGCTTTGCTCTGGAATGTGGGTTACCAGTTGACCTTATTAAGCTCCAAGGGGACTGGAACAGCAATGCATATGAACGATATCTTCACCCTTCCTTAAACTTGCGGAAACAAGTAGCATCTACCATGGGCTCTGCTGCCTCCCGCCTCTTTTGTAAGTAATGAGGTACACTGTCACAACTGGCTGTGTGTGAGCAGGTTGACTGACCAGTGGCAACAATGATGACCACTTATACTGTGTGCTCACTAGGGCAGCTTAGCCTCAAAGTCAGGTTTCCAGTATGGTTGGCTATCGTCATCTCAAAAATTTGACTGGAGTATCAAAACATTTATCTTTCTAACATTATTGCGTGACTAGAACTACACTGTTCAAATATAGTTTGCACAGGCGTGGCTTGAGTTACCAGTTTGCGAGATGACGGTAGTCGATGGTACAATATTAGTGTACATACATGTTGAATTTATGGTGTTTTATCATTTGCCCTTCCTACTTTCCTACAATCTCTTAACTTTTGCTCTCCCTACCTACTTGCTCTTTGGGGTTTGGAGGTATATGTTGAAAATTTTCCCATAGTCTATGGACATGATTTCTAAATATAGTTATGCTCAATGTTCAAGAAAATTTTCAAAATATATGGTGTCAGATCCCAAAGAGCAAGTTTTCGTGTTTATATGTATCACCAACCAACCACTATGGGTTGGTTGGTGACCCGCGCCTGTGACCACATGATACACAGGTACCAGGTGTACCATGGGGGCACAGGCCTATAAACTAGTCAAGAAATTTAATAGTTAGATTATGGGTAATCTGTTTTTAAATTTGTTGGTTAAGGCGATTTCGTTTGTTTGGCTCGCCCCTCATATAGAGGGGGTGTGCAGTATACCCTCGTATAACTTTATTCAGGGGGGCCTTCAATTCCTGTTTGAAAACCCCATCCTTCTTTGCACACGGCACTTAGCGTAACCCCCCCTTTTTTTGCACACGGTACAAAACGTGAACCCCGTTTTTGCACACGGCACTTAAGACACTAGGGGGCAGAGAAATGCGCTAGGGGGGGGCAAGAAGTTGTTTATGTAAGTGTCGACCAATCAGCTTCATTGTCTTCCTTGAGCGGACCAATCAGGTTTAGCGTTGATCCGTTCTCGGAAGCGTCAGTGACTCAGCGTCACCAGTTTGAAATTTACATGCAAACAGTGCGGATTTACACAGACTTTCTTGCCCTGCCCACCGCTCCCCTGGATGTATATATGTATATTCATGTAGTAGTTAGAATAGATGTAGTCCATTTGACACCATGTTGACACTAACATATACTCAGCTATGGGCATGAACTCAACTTTTGTTAGTGCTAGTTCTGAAATACTCAAGCGATGCAGCATGGACGCTCAGGATACCTCATCATATTTGGAATCACTTCTGGAAGCCGGTGATTTGATATTTCATTGACATTTGTGAGTAAGTGATGTTTAATCCAATAGTGATACAGTTCTCCAGTTATATGGAGACCCAATAGTGATAATGGGCCATTAGTGACACTGGTTCCCAGTGATATATTGGGCCCAAGACATAAATACTGGGCATTTAGTGACACTGTTTAGTGATAGTATTGGACCCAGAGAATATAAGGAGAATTAGTTCAGGATTAATGTGATTCCAGTAACGGAGGTATATGTTGAAAATTTTCCCATAGTCTATGGACATGATTTCTAAATATAGTTATGCTCAATGTTCAAGAAAATTTTCAAAATATATGGTGTCAGATCCCAAAGAGCAAGTTTTCGTGTTTATATGTATCACCAACCAACCACTATGGGTTGGTTGGTGACCCGCGCCTGTGACCACATGATACACAGGTACCAGGTGTACCATGGGGGCACAGGCCTATAAACTAGTCAAGAAATTTAACAGTGGGATGTGGATACTGCCAACATGGCGCACTACAAAAAAGACAATGACGGTTACGCTTATTTTGTAGTGGCGATCGACATCTTATCTAAATTCGTGTGGACGATGCCCTTGCGGACAACCACGGGTCAAGAAATGGTGGATGCTTTGACTCAGGTCTTCACTTCGGGACGGAAGCCTACCCACCTCCGAAGTGACCCTGGTACAGAAATGGCGAATAAGAAGGTTAAAGCCTTGCTCAAGAAAGAAGGAGTAGAGTTCTTTGTGACGCATAACGTGGTGAAAGCCTCTTACGCCGAAAGGGCTATCAAAACTATTAAATCGCGACTGATCCGATATATAACCTATAAGCAAACGAGACGCTGGGTCGACATCCTTCCAGACATCACGGCGAGCTACAATGCGACCTATCATCGATCCATCAAAAGATCGCCGGGAAGTGCCAAACCACAAGACTCCGTGGACTTTTGGAAACTGCAGTACACCAGTCAGCCTAGCTCGACCGCGAAAAAGACAGACAGACAAAGTAGGGGATCTCGTGCGTGTGTCTTTTCTGAGGCGCGCCTTTCAACGCGAGTATGACGAGCGATGGTCGAGGGAGCTGTTTGTCGTAAACGAACGCTTTATGAGCGATGGACTCCCGCAATATCGACTGAAAGATTACGCCGGAGAGGTCGTCAGTGGCACGTTTTACGAAAATCAACTGAAAAAAGCTTACGAACAATACCGTTATTTGGTGGAGACGGTACTCAGGACCAGAAAACGAAGGGGTCGAAAGCAGCTGCTCGTAAGGTGGAGAGGATGGCCATCCAAGTATGACTCCTGGATAGACGAAACAGATATCAGTTCTTTAAATAACGGGACACCGACCACAAGTTCCTCATAAAGCATGGCGCAGCGGGTCGAGAAGCATCTAGACTTATTCCGCCTTTTGGTAGACACGACGGAAGCTCAGCGTCTGGCAATTCTGAAAACGTGCACCCCGAGTCAAATACGAAGTCTGTTAGAAGCTATTTACAACGTGCTGAAAGGTACCTGTCCCATCAGCGATAAAGCGAAGAAGAAATTGTATCCTCAAAGAAAGACCATTCGACGCCTCGTGTCCAAAGATCTCACTCTTCAGCAGCGGCAGCACCTGCTAGTGAGACACGCGACGCTTTTGCCACTTCTGCTCAAACCCGTAGTGGAGATTTTAACGAAGAAGGAATAGACAGGAGAAAGTGGTACGACTCTACCAGTCTTTATGAGATGGAGAGATATCTTTACGTGCAAAGCGACGAAAGTAACGCCTATTTCGACGACAATACTAGCACGAGATTCAGAGTACAGCTGAAATTCCCCTTGAATTTACCGGGCATATGGAAAGTAGCGTTGGTGGAGTTTCACGCCAAGGAAAATTCAAAGTTGACCAAAAAAGCGGAGGATGGACTTTACATTTATGCCGATATATGCAAAGAAAGCATCGTCTTTGGCGAGGAAAGACCTTTGTTGAGGCGTCTGGAAAGGAGCAGTAAAGGCAAATGGGATTACTTGCTGGACTCCCCTTTTTACCTGCCAGTGTCGAAAACTGAAGTGAGAGACGTCGAGATGTATATAAAGGGAGAGCGCGACGAAGACGTGACATATTTATTGAAGCCCGTGCGCTTGACGCTTCATTTCAAGCATTATCCGTTTTGGTGAGACACCATGAAACTGTTGTCAATGAGATCTACAACGAAGAAATCCGACCTCTCGCCGCTGTATCGGGCGACGGACCGTACGAATTTCGCATTAACGGGCAACATTCCACAGATTATTTGGACTTGAAGAATTCTCAACTCTACGTCAGGTTGAAAGTCCAGAAAGCTGACGGTAGCGATTTGACAACAGAACCGGTTGGCCCGGCGAACTTGATTTTGCAAAGTCTATTTTCGGCCACTGAGGTGACGTTGCAGAACAAAGCCAGTATCAGCAACAACTACAATCCTTACAGGGCCTACATTCACACGTTGCTGCGTTACGGTCAGGATGCCTTATCCTCTCAGGTGCAAACCCAGGGTTGGTACATAGATGACAACGATTCACCGGGGGTGACAGATCCGGCTGGCGCTAACAACGGGTTGTATGAAAGAGCAAAGCTTATCATCACCTCTAAGACACTGGACTTACAGGGACCTATCTTTCACGACTTGTTTTCCATGGAACGGTACCTGCTCAATCAAGTGGACGTAAAACTTAAAGTCTACCGAAGTCCAGCCAGCTTCGCCTTGCTCGCCAAAGACGCCAAAACCCACTTCAAGATCAACATCGAGGACATTTACGTTTTGGCCAGGAAAATCAGAGTAAGCCCGGCCGTTCTTTACGGACATTCGACAATTTTGGAGAAACGGAACGCCTTATACCCTTACACGAAAGTAGAGTGTCGTTCACAGAGCGTAGCCACGGGCAGTACTTCCTTCAACTGGGACAACTTGTTTCAAGGTCGAAAACCTGAGAAAGTGATCGTTGGTTTCGTCAAGAGCAAGGCGTTGAACGGGGATTACACCACCAATCCCTACAACTTCGAGAACTGCGGCATCAACCATATCGCCTTGTACGCCGATGGGCTTCCAGTGGGTGGAAACCCTCTAAAGATGGACTTCACCGTGGCCGACGGGACAGCCATCATGAGAGCTTATACCAACCTCTTGATGAGTTCGGGAAAGTGGCGACAGGACGAAGGGAACGCTTTGAACATACAACACTTTATAAGCGGCAGTACCCTCTTCGCCTTCCAGCTGGAACCCGACTTCTCACATCACGGCGAGTACATGTCCCTGGTGAAGAACGGCAACGTGCGCTTGGAGGTCCAGTTCAGCTCTGGACTCTCAGGTACGTCTTTGTTTTGGTTGTTTTGATTTGGGCTTTAACGACATTTTGGAGACGTTGCTTACAATTTCGTGGGACGTTTACCCGGCACTGAGATGAAATGACATCTCAAGCCCTGTCGCCCGATGAAAACCAATAGGGTTTATAAGCATGAACGGTCCGACTCGCGCTTCTTTGCCTGGGCAGGTTTATATACTCTAAGCGGTTTACCAGTACTGGTGTGCGGGTCGGATTCATCTCTGCGTGCAAGCATCGTGCAACCCATCTACAGGGTACGTCATTGATACCTTACATCTAAAATTCAAAAAAGCGAAACTGTAAACATCTCTATTTTCATGAAATGTAGATGGATTAGAACGCCCCTCGTTTACATTTTTTTTTTCTGATTATACGTGAACACTAGGCGAACGTGTAAAACTTAGCGGGCCTTTTATTCTTTCATATTTTATTAACTTTGTTAAATTTTATAGCGACTAAGCATTTTTTTTTTGGCATTAAAGACATGACCTAAAAAAAAAACGTGTTTTCCTATCAATACGCCTTTCATTTGAAATGAGAATTCAATGAGTAATGCCTTCTTTTTTTTATTACAGAACCTATGAGTTGTATGGTGTACAGCGAAGGACCGGGCTACTTCGAAATCAACCGGTCGAGAGACATAATCGTACAAACATGAACTCGTCGCAGCTTCGATGCATCATCTCCTGTGACCCGGTATTAAGGGAACGTGTACTGGGCGTGTTTGCCGCGGATCAACTACCCGCAGTTCTACCCTACAACCCGTGCGGAGTCATCGTAAATACGGACGTCAGCAGTCAGCCAGGCACGCACTGGCTGGCCTTTTTCGTGTGGAACAATATAGTGGAGTGTTTCGATAGCTACGGGCAAGATCCAGTTGTCTATAACACCCTGTTTTCTGAATGGATACAGCGTCATGGTCGTACTGTACGAGTGAATCGAACACGTCTTCAGAGCGACACATCAAACGTCTGCGGACTTTACTGCGTGTACTTTCTTCGACAAAGACTGTTGGGACTTTCCATGAAGCGAATTGTACTACGCTTTAGTGCCACCGATCTGGAAGCAAACGATCACCATATATTGGACATGCTGGCGGGAATTTATTCTCATTGTGTACAGAATGACTGTGTGTATAATCAAAAGTGTAAGCCGTTAATACAGACTGTAATATAGGTCCAAAGAAGAACGTTTTTTCCATACTCTAATTTCACGAACGTTGTGTTTAATGAAAAAAAATATAAATAACTGTTTAAATTCTACCTCATAAAGGTGTGTACATTATGTTGAATGCTATTCCTGTATGTATGTCGGTCTCGGCAACTTGAAACGCTTTTCAACGGTCATTTCTCTGTCCTCTTTCTTCCGAATCAAGAAGGACAGTTGTTATGTTTCTGGCGAAAAGAATGAAACAGAATACTGTTTAATCCGTTTAACGTAAAACAACTTCTTGGGAACAAAAAATGTGGATCAGTGGACTGTTCGGCTGAACAATGACCTACATAGTGTTGACGGGGGCCCGTTAAAATTCAATACACATATATGACATAAGATTATACACGCGTTTTGAGTTTTACGTTTCCCAAACAACAGCTCAGGGTCGAATAGAGACGAGAGAAATGAGGCAAAAGTCTGAAGAAACCCGGGATCGAGCCTTTGACTTCCTGGTTGACAAAGGCGAGTAGCTCTACCGAAACGTTTCTCCATTTTGGTTGACATCAACACATTTTTGCTTTTCTCTAAGAAGTTGGTATTAATTCTGATGTGACATGATCCTCTTGTTCTCATAAATTAAACAAAGGACATTTAGTCATTTGGTTTTGATTCGTGATCTCCCAAAAAGTTTTGTTTCAGACGAAAAGAATCGATGTACGATACGTTGTTCAACGGTTCTTTTAAAAAAAAAAAAAAAAGTCAATATAGGGGCATGTCACATATAGAATGGTTCTTTCCATCGGTTGGGTTTGTTCACAAATGTTGTTTGTAAACTACGGGCTACGAGAAAAATAAAAGTCACGGGAAGCGCAAAGAAAGCAGCATGGGCTGTGTGGGGGGATTTAAAAGATCTTTTTTACTCGTGGGGGGGGGGGGAAATACAGCCATTATTTAAATTTTACAATAACATTTGTGAACTGCGCCATCCGATTAAAGCAACCCTGTACTGTACACACACACACACGCACATATATATATACTATCTATCTATGTAATAAAGCGAATATATAACCGAAGGTGTTTTGTCATCTTTTTTAATTACCTCTTC
The DNA here is from genome assembly GCA_963580285.1 of Lucinisca nassula. Taxonomy (NCBI): domain Eukaryota; kingdom Metazoa; phylum Mollusca; class Bivalvia; order Lucinida; family Lucinidae; genus Lucinisca; species Lucinisca nassula. The sequence continues at coordinate 15,607 of CAUZLF010000318.1, read as the reverse complement.
CGCTGATCCAAGAAGGGCAGTTGCTCGCGAAAGAATGTGCACTGTACTGGTTAACCGCTTACGGATCAAAATGTAGAAGTAAAAAAGCAATGATCAGCAATCGATAAGCCTGCCCAGGCAAAGTGTGGTTAGGTAAACTGACCGGCTAAAAAATGACATGAATAGTGTTGTTCCATTAAACCCCAATTCAGACAAACCAATTTACATTCACCGGTAATACCGGCTTTTCGCCTACGTCTGTCGAACGTTGGGCTCGATATGAGTAAAATAATGTTTGAAAGGAGCGTAAAACTAAAAGATAAAAAACGACATAAAGTCCATGTCTATATATATATATAACGCTTTATTTTATTTTATTGTATACAAGACAGACATTCCGATACCATGTAATGACCGAACTAATAAAAACATTTTTTTTTCAACCGTTATACGCATCAAAACTTTAAAGATATGTCTATATGGTTCAGGAATCACACTTTGTTTATACAAAAGATATGTCTATTTGTGGTTCAGGAATCACTCTTTGTCCGTACAATCCGCACTGTCGTCGTCAAATGTCCTTCTGGTATTTCCCACATCAGGACTGTCTAGTCCCGCTGCATTGTCACGAGTCCATAAGCTGAATGAAGTAATCCGTTGCTGATTTGGCGTCTCGTTGGATGTGGCAGGCGCACCTCGAGTGTTGGAACCTTCATGCTGGGGTAAGAAAAGACTCACACCTCCCACCATATTCAGATACGCGCAGTGTCTGGCGTGTTTATAATGTTCTATCCATGGGTCGTCGTGCGGTTTCCATTCATAAAGCATCACACCGCACGCGAAATACACGACTCTGTCACTCACATTATTATAGAATAGTCCGGCTTGCGCGAGATCCGTCTTGTTTTGACTCAACTGAGGTGGCCACGAAGTAAAGCTCTTCAGTCTATGTTTAAACAACAAATATTGCGGATGGGCCAGGTTGTCCATGTTGTCAATACGAAGTCTATCTTAAAAATGAAAACAACTGCAGTGACGCACTTGAGGTAAGGTCTGTTTAGAGATACTTGTCTAAACGTAACAGCTGCGCAGACAGTTTAATCATGCGGTACTTCCAGTCCGGGGTTTTCATGGTTTCTCGCCAATCCACGCAATTCAGTTTCAGTTCGTAAGCCTCGAGGAATGTTGGCGACACATCCTCTAGGGGGTACACGGCTTCTTTCCACTTCAGCATGATATATTGTTCGTCGACCTCTGACAACACGTCTTCGAAATAAAGAGACAACTGTTGACGCTTGGTCAGGTTTAGACAGGTATGATCTGTCTGCGATAAAGAGTCCCATAGACAACCTTGGCACGTCCGTTTCACAACAATAGGCAACCGATAGAGTATTTCTTGAGCGTAGAAAAAATCCAGGTAGGACTCCAGCAGCGACGAAGACATGTATGAAAGTTTGACACTGGCTGATAGTCTGAACGATAACTGATGGATATACTTTGATGTCAGCGTTTTTTAACTGTCATTTACGTCAACTGCAAACTCTGGAACACCCTTGTTACAATCCATTAGATTAGCGTGAAAGCAGTAATCACTCTTTTCGGTGGTGTGTTCCCTCACCTCGTGCAGTATACCGTCTGCTTCAGACATATATGAGGCTCCGCAATAACTACAAAGCCACACTACTTCAGCTTCTAGTTCTCCGGTGAATTCCTCTAAACGTCGCGCTAAGTAAGCGACACTGAGTTGCGAGTTACATATAGCGTCGAAAATAACGCAGGGTAGTTTGATGACTTTACTACCGCTTCGAAGTAGAATGTAGATCTCATGATTGTATCGTTTCACTACGAGAGAAAATCGCTCGTGCAACTGACAAGTGACTTGATTTCTTTCCCACTGAACAGCGGTAAAATCTTCTAGAGATGCCACGTCTAACTGCTTTTGAGTCATATTGTGAACTAGGAAGGTTTATGATGCTTGGATACTGTTAAAAGGCGACGCATTCAGAAGGTGACCAATTAGAAAGCTCGTTACATGACTTTTCACTTACACAATTAAATTTTACTTTATAAATTTCTTTCGTTAAAGCGATATATGTTTGGTTTTCATTGATTTTTTTTTTTGTTTCCCTGCAATAACTCCTCCGACCTTCCTTCGTCCCCCCTCTTAAGCCCGATATCCGCGCGACTCCAGTAACCGCGCTACGCTTATCGTTATGAGGTTAGTTGGACCGAAGACTTGACAAATACAGAACGCAGACCCAGATTAGACGCAGCTCGTAGCCATACCGTTACTACACTATTACATACTCAAGACCATATATGACCTTCATAGCCTTGACTGGGCCGTTAAATTCCGTACTAAACAGAAATCTTTTCTAGAGTCTTTTTTGTTTTTTAGAAAAAAAAATGAGCTGAAGGCGTCTGCAAACGGAGAAATGATCCATTCCGTACGATTCAGGTCGCTTCAGAAAGTAGATCCAGATCAGAGACCGCTAATTCTCCCTTAACATGTCAATAAACAGTGTAGACTCAGATCAGATTACCAGAACATATTGTAGTCTCGGGTTACCGGATGCCTATCAAGTTTGATGAATGACATTTCGAGGAGTACAGTTGACCTCGAGGATAATGGGAATGTCCTCTTTTTTGGATAGATGGCTGAGGCTGAGCAAGAAGTGCGCATACGGTCCTCACTATACTACTGCGGGGGCTGTTTAGAAGGAGATAACATAACAGAATGACAGACAGATAGATGGAGGGAGGCGAATATAACATCCCCTCTGCTAAAGCCTGGGGGGATAATAAAAAAAATATGTCATCTGTTTCAGTTGCACACCACTTATCTTACCACTACTGATGGGAACCGATCAATGATAATGGGAACCAAAACACCTCGATTCCTGAGATAATTTTTCTGTGATATGATTCCAGCAGGTCCAATGCAATATATTTTTATGGAAAAAAGAGAAAATTTCCTCATCTTTTGACCTCTTTAACAAGTCATTTATAAAGATAAACTAGCATGAATAGTTGCTGAAACTGGGACTTTTATCTGACAGGTCAATATATTGATCTACATTGATCTGTGAATCACTGGTAACAATAATGAGTTGTTATGTTCCATTAACCCTTTTTGTACCAAATGGAATCTTCCTCCTTATATATAGCAGGAGTCCATTTCAAAATTTAGGGATGTCAGGTTGTGTTTGCTTCAAAACTTGTTAGGAAAATGGCTTAACTTTTTGCAAACAGTGTAGGCTCTGATCAGACGCCGCGTTCTGTGGCGTCTGATATGGGTCTGCACTGTTTGCCAGGGTACCCGCTTTGGGGTTTCCGGTACTAAATGGGTTAAAAGTCTGAATACTCAAGTTTAGATTTGTACCACATTGCCATAAATTAACTCATTATATGCTAGTGGACTCTTCCACTGCTATATGTTCGACAAGTCCATTTGACATATAAGGGGTGTCAGGCTTATTTTTCTGTTTTTATTCGATTTTTTAAGGAAAATTCTGTTAGCAAATAGTGCAGGCCCTGATCTGACGCCGCGTTCTGCGGCATCTGATCTGGGCCTGCACTATTTGCCAAGGTACCCTTTTAGGGGTTTCCAGCATACAAAGGGTTAATGTACAATGTATTGTTAAATTTCTAAATTTTCATTTAAACCATGAATCCGTTTATAATTTTGCTAAAAAAAAAAGTGAGCATGGTAATGATCCTAAGTATTGGGACAGACAGTCCAAAGGAAAGAGTGCAGACCCAGATCAGTCTGCTCCGGGTCTACACTCCCTGCCACCATCTGAGCCTTTTGGACTCCTTGCTGGATCACAAAACAAATTTGTCAAATTTCTAGGAGAATTACAGCAAGTCCTCCCCATCCACTGGGGATAGGAGCAGTCTGATCTTGGTCTGTACTGTTTGCTTAGACCTATCTTTCCCCAATACTCATCAAAAGAATTTCTTAAAACCCAAGGAACAGCCTCCAATCTCAGCCATCAGCGTGTAACCATTATCCTGCTGAATAAATTAATTTGCCATGCCCATTTCTGACCCCTGGGGCATGGGGTCGCAGCCAAAATCATGTTCAATTTGTTTTACATATTTCATTAATCATTATTTCTGCAAAGTTTGGTATCAAAATCTATAAAACTGACATTGTAATTGAATTTTTTTAATATGTATCTGACCTTTTGACCCCTCCCCAGGGCCCCTGCAAAAGCTGCTCTCGCTTTTTCAGCAAAAAAATGGGTATATATGTTATATTAACCCTTTTTGTACCAAATGGAATCTTCCTCCTTATATATAGCAGGAGTCCATTTCAAAATTTAGGGATGTCAGGTTGTGTTTTCATCAAAATTTATTTGGAAATTGGCTGAACTTTTTGCAAACAGTATAGGCGCTGATCAGATGCCGAGTTCTGCGGCGTCTGATCTTGGCCTGCACTGTTTGCCAACTACCCCTTTTGGAGTTTCTGGTACAAATTGGATTAAGCTTACAATTAAAATCCCAAAACTGACTTGCTGTAATTCACCTAAAACTTTAACAATTTTATTTTATGATTCAGCAAGGAGTCCAAAAAGTGCAGACGGAATGACAGTGTAGTCCCTGATCAGACTGCTCCTTCAGGAGCAGTCTGATCTGGGACTGCACTGTTTGCTTAGGCCTGTCTGTCCCAATACTTTGGATCATTAGGGTGATTTGTGTTTCTTTCAATATCTTAACATAAAAATTAAAAAAAAATCTTCTTCATAATGGCCCATGAAAGTATTAGGGTAGGGGCCATTTTTCTGCAGTGTACCGATAGACCTGGATCAGATATCACGTCTTGTCCAGGCCGACAGTGTTTGCTAACAGGATTTTCCGTCAAAAATTTAATAAAAAACAAAAAATAGAACCAACATCTCTTAACTGACAAAAAGACTTGTCCGACATATCTGGATGAGTCCATCATTATACAAAGGGTTAACCCATTTAGTACCGGAAGCCCGAAAACGGGTTCCCTGACAAACAGCGCAGGCCCAGATCAGACGCTGCAGAACTGATCATAGCCAGATCAGACGCCGCACATCTGATCATGGCCTACACTGTTTGCGAAAAGTTAACCCATTTTCCAAATAAAATTTGAAGAAAACACAACCTGACACCCCTAAATTTTGAAATGGACACCTGCTGTATATATGAGGAAGATTCCATTTAGTACAAAAAGGGTAAAGGAAACCTATGTGACATAGAGGATTCTTTCTTGACTCTAATCAAAGCACTGAAAGCACTTGTGGGTCAATTGTCTCTTAGGCTGGCACGATTGATGGAATAATCCATTATACAATTGATAAATTCCACAAAAATGATTATCGTTACTGATTTGCATGCAATCGAATATTTGATAAGTACAATTTACTACCCAAAGTTGCGCATAAAATAGCTGGATGGGTGGCAAACAGTGCAGATCAAGATGAGACGCCGCGTTCAGCACATGATTCCAGCCCAGATTTTATAGACAACCCTCTTACGCATGGCAAATTACAGGAATGAAAACACTTCATGGTAACAAGATATTTCGCCCTGGTAGTTTCTTCCCAAGTCGTTCCCCCCCACCACA
>CAUZLF010000318.1:0-10006 GCA_963580285.1 Lucinisca nassula | reverse complement strand
AGTGGAACAATTTCTGGGCCATACTAGCTAGTTTCGCCCAATTAGGCCTCATCAGTGGCCCTCAAGAATTTTCAAATTCCACATTGGAATCAATGATCCTAAAGGACAAGAAAATATAAACTACACTATGATGTCAGTCTATTTTAAATCTGACTGACCTCTGATTTGTTTTAATTGTTGTTTGATTATACCAGATATTCCTGTACACGTATTTTAGCTAAACGTGAAGTCCCTGACTGGGTGTACAAAATTTGCAAATGCCCCGTTTAAAGGTCACCGGTTGTGAGACAAATATATAAATATTACACTGCTGGGAGTGTTAACGCCAGGAATGAATAGTAACAGTATTTGACGAGAACGATGATGTTAGACAGTTTTATTTAACACAGGTATCTCGGACTTTCACAACCCCAAAAGAAAATATTCAACAGCCGCACTGCTCCGGCTAAATGTCCATATCTATAACTGCAACTCCAATAGGCGTTTCTATTATCACAATACAATATGTACGGCGTAACCTCCTTTCGCCATCTATTTCTTCAAAGTTTGGACTAGTGTTCGCACTATCATGATACATGTAGGTAACTGAGATTGGGACTACCTTGTAACACAATTTAAAACACAAGTAAATGAACCATTTAGCTAGACAAGGATAAAGAAATATTGTCCTACACTAAATTTTCTTGTGATACTTTGGCTCTCATTATGACTAACAAGGACTATATCAAAACGTAATCCTCTAAGTACTAGGGTGGTTTAATATTTCTTCTTGGTCTGGAGGGACGGGGGATGTTTGGCTGGGAATCAATGATGGTATCAGTTGTATCCAACGGTTTGTCCTGAGAAAGGTGTACTATATCATGCATGGCTTCTGTGGGCCTGGGGGACTCCTGTATATCACAAAGCACATTGGGAGACTCAAGAAGTATTGGGACTTCGGGTCGGCTAGATGGAGCGGCATCCTGCTCAACAGGTTGGGTAAGTATGGAAGGAACGCTAACAAGGGCTGGTTGCTTTTGGTTGATAGATACTGTGTCAAACTCATCATCGCTATCACTATTCTGGAGAATTCAATGGGACTGATCACGGCTTCTCATTAGGCACGCGGTAGCATTCAGATACTTTGACTTTGAACGATGACGAGCGCAACTGATTTCAAATGATTTTTTATGAAACACCATTCACCATCAATGTAAACAACCAAGTACCTACTGGGCGCCCTAGTTTTATCCCTGTCTGCATACAAGTTAACTATATCTCCAACCACCAACTTGTCTGATGGCAAGATCTTATTGCTGTTGTGTTTTGAAGCAGAACTGGCTGGGTGATTCAGCACACAGTTTTTGTGCTGTTGGGTAATGATATTACGATTGGAAATGGGTAGCTGCTCATGTGTAAATTGACTGCGCTGCGTCCACATTGCACGAGCTGATTTGCCTGCGTACCTGATCCGCGCGTTCAGTCTAGCAAGATCTAAATGAGAGACAGGACCGCCTCCTGGCTGCTGGCGCAGGAGTTCATCAAGTAATTCTCAAATTGCCTTTTCAGCCACAGGGTTTTAATTGGCATTTTTACATGGCCAATATCTTCAGATATACTGAGACGCTGAAGAACGGGGCCATTTTTCAGAGCTACTAATCCCGGCGCGGTGTCTGTTCTGAAAACTGCACTGGGTCCATCTATTGGGTGAAGTTCCAACCATAAACGCGCTAAAGTGTCACGGAGCGTTTCGTGATTTTCGTCGGTGATGAGACAAGCTGCTGTGTAGGACGACACTGAATCTCGAAGAACTAGAGTAAGTTGACGATTTTGTTTTAAAACGTCAGCAGCAAATGACATGCCAATCACGTCAGGATGATCTTATGAGGACTTTGTCACGAATGACTCAGGGAACTTTTTAAGTGATGAGCACACATGACAGGAATATGTAACAGATTCGATTATGTCAGTCATGTCGAGAGCGTAAAATTGGCGTTCATTTCCACTTGAAGCTGGTGTTTGTGGGGGGGGGGGGGGGGGCTGATTAAGTTTAAGATGAAGGGCAGTAACTAAACAATAGACTACAGATCTTTGCACTATGTTAAGTTCCCTTGTTGGGGACAAAGGGTCATTACGGGGTACAACTAGCAACCCATCCTTAGCAATGGTAGCAACAGAAAGGTAACGTTTGACGTCCTTAATGGCTGTGAGTTTCTTCGAAGGGCGCATACCTTGTTTCAAGTGGGCATGAACGCGACGAAGATCATCACACTCAGACTGAATATCAAGTCACGATGGTCGAGTTGTAAATTGTAATCGTTGCATATTGTCAACTACTTCATGTACGGAGCGAACAACTGAATCTTCGGTATGAATAATAAAGCTACATATCTGGCACCTTGAGGGTACATTTGCAGATCCATTCAAGTGACGCACGCTTACTTGATACCTGCTTACTGTTGACAAGAAAGAAGTGACACGTGGACTTGCTAAAACTCAGCTCTAGCTAACTTGTCAATAGCTTGAACACAGGGCTTACTATATGTCAGGGCATAAGCGTTGAGTTTCGATTGAATAAAGAAAGGGCTGAAATGCTTCACTGCGGCCGCGATGGATAATGAAAGCCTCGATTTCGCAAGGTAACCATGTGATTTGATGTTTTCTCAATTCAGTAATGAAAAATCCGGCCAACAACACTTAGTAATTACGGGAGACATACACTTGTGAGCCAAGTCAACCCTTTGTAACAGAACCACCGGTAACAATCCATAACTGGTCATCAGATCGTGGTAATGTGATTGTTTTACACTCTGAAAGTGATTGTTTAGCCGTGTGAAAAAGCTCAGATAAATCGTCTGTGCATACTATGCGTTCCTGAGACTGCTTACCCGCGACAGCGTTATCAAGATCTGATATTATTTCCGAGCAACCAGGTAGAATAAAAAATCAAAAATGAGTTCCTTTAAGAGCAATGAAAACATTCATAGGAAAGAAAATGGGTCATACTACGTAGTTTCGGCTAATTAAGCCTCATCAGTGACCCTGCCAAGGACCTTATATGTCCCTATAAGTAGTTTAGGTCGTAGTACCAAATCATTAATCCATAGACAAAATAACAAATATCAATGTTCAGATCAACAAACATGGACTCCAGAAGAGTGTAATCTGGCGTCCTCGGATAGTAATATAACTTAGTAAGCAAGCTTCGCCCACCATGCCCATTGTCCCGAACGAAGAAAAGGAGTAAATGCCGAGAGGGTATGTCCGAGATTTTGGAAGTCTTCCTATAGCTTTCCATTGGCAAACATATCAGAAATAATTCTGGAAATGGCCACATTTTACGGATCAACAAGATCAGGTTTTTTTTTTTTTTTTTTTTTTCGCTTTTTGTTTTCGATATCCCTGGCATAACACCCTGGTAGTGAGCAACTTCCCACGTTTCTTAAAGTCCTGATACTTGGAACAGGCTGTAGCATCGTAAACTCCATATGCTGGTGCAGACGGGATATTACTGCTCTGGAAGGGAACGTTAACAATGGGAAACTTGAAGTCATCTCGTGTATCGTACAGCCTAGTAGTAAGCCTCCCGTTGTCAATATAGAGATAACAATCCAAGTATGAGGAGGAAATACAGAGATAACAATCCAAGTATGAGGAGGAGGTTGCAGTCTCTGATCTGAGTCCTCTGGGGGCAGCTAGTCATGACAGCGACACGGTGAGGACTGGCAGATATTGTACCTTGCTTCCAAATCCAACCTAGAACGGTCGTAGAGCTGGGGCTTATAACAGTTTTGGAACCAGCTAAATGTAGGTCTGATTTTTGGAGGACGTGTAAGACTTTTTTTCCAATTGTGAAGGAGTCTTGAGGGGTATTGCCGCCACAGTATAAATCGTCGACAAGTTTGGCAACAATGCCGTCCTGTAACAAATCACCAAGTACGCGACACATGAGCTCAATAAGAGCCGTCTCGGAACCGGGCATCCCCACTGCACACAGAGTATAAACACGCACGCCGCGAAATGGCGTAGCAACGCCATAATACTTCATTGACTGTTTGGAAAATAGAAGTAGAGGCAATAATCTGGACTTAAGATGCTATCTGGATCAAGTTTCACCATGCCTGAATGATGCGAGGAACACGTGAGAGTCGGTTTGACGGCGGCAACGCGAGGCGCGTCATCACTGCGGCTTGTAATCATTTGGGTAGTTTGACGGATCTGGCAGAAATGTTCGTGCTTATGAACTATTTGGGGCTCTGTCAAGGAGTTAACTATTCTGACTCTCCCCCCCCCCACCCCCAACGATGCATTCCACTAACTGGGGCTGGGGCCAAAGTTTGGGTGTTTTGGTCCAATCAGGAAGTGCTTCAATGGAAAGTGTGGAGTCACCTTCTTGGCAATCTCCTGAGGTACACTGAACTCATAAAAATCTCCAGGCCAGACAACTGATGTGGTAAGGGATCTTAGGACAATGGCCTGTGTACGACGTTTGTGGATGTATGGGAATTCAGGTAAGGACGAGCCATAATAGACCACTTGGGAATCACAAATTAGAATTTGCTGCTTTGACGGGCGTACATAAATGTCATTGGTAGTAATTAATGAAATGCCAGCCAATATATCAATATCAAGATCATTGACAATTAGAGCTTCAAGCTTCAGATCAACATTGTCACGTGACACTAGTAAACGTGTTTCTCCGTTAATTGATAAGGGAGTAAATCCATCGGTCTGCAACGTTTTCTGTGAACTTTTGTTAATGGTAGTGCCAATAGACTGGGCAACAGAAGTCTTTATCATGGAAATCTCAGCACCAGAGTCTAATATTAATTGTAATGGATGGTGCCTAAAGAATACCTTTATCTGAGGAGATTGTTATGATATTACACGACGTGAAGTTGAGACACGAAGGTTATGTGTCAGTACAGAGCTCACAGATGCTGCGGAAGGCTCTGGTGGTATTGCTTCATCACTGTCTGTGTCTTCATCAGCTACTAACATTTTGTCGAACTTTTCCATTTTGCAGATTCTGCTTATCTGCTTCGGGCAAACCGGCCCCGATAGCTCAGTTGGTAGAGTGTCCGCTCCGGGGAACGGGAGGTCACGGGTTCGATCCCGGGCCGCGACATACCAAAGTCGTTAAAATTGTACTAGCTGCTCCTCGCTTCGCACTCAGATTTACGGGGTAGAGCTAGGACTGGTCGACCCAGTGTCAGGATAATGTGACTGGGTGTGGTATCATGTAATGTGTCTGGGACATGATACTTCAGTGAGGCAGCACTATAAAAGTGAGCATTGAGCTCCCTGTCGCAACCAGACACCGTCGTGATATGACTGAAAAATTGTTGAAAGCGACGTTAAACCCGAATTCACACACACACACACTGCTTCAGGCAAATACTTGCATTTAGTCAAGAAATGATTAAACGGACGTGCAGCCTGTTTACACAATGCACATGAGCGGTCATTCTTCACTGAGAGTTTTGAATCAGATTTAAATGTATAATTTGACTTCCTGGTGACCGAACGCAAAATCTTGGACTCCGTGGATTCACGAATTTCTTACAGTAGACTGTTAAGCGATTGAGATATCTCAGGTTTAATGGAGGACAAAGTCTGTGACCTTAACTCAGTCCCATATCGCTGCTTAACTAAGGTAGGTAGATGGGGGTGATTCAGGCGTAACCATGTCAGTACAATAAAATTTTCAAGTGTAGGCGACAAGTCTTTCTCAATATCAGGCATCTCACCATAGTGGCGGATACCACCGTCTGATATCAATAGGTTGTCGTCCACAAAACTAAAAAGTCGTTGAAACAAATCTTCAGGTCGTTCACCTGGTTCCAAATGTATACTATCGAAGTCCAGAAAGTGCGACCTACTGGATTGAAAGCCAAAATGAAGGCGTATCGACTGCCATATCTTGGCCACCGATGTAGAATTCTTCACAATAGTATTTCTAGATATGATCGGGCAATACTTAGCAATCTGCCCAAGCATAAGCTCCAACTGGGTCAGTTTCTGTGCTGCTGTACGCCTTGATGCCTCTGGAACAGTCTCTGCATCATCAGTGAATCCACGTAGCGGGTTTGCTAATTTTGATGGTTTGATCAGTCAGATTTACCCCCTAGAACTTCATTTAAATAAAGCAAATTCTTCTGATACCGAGGCCCCGTTTTTGGATTTACATCTATCTATTGTAGATGGATTTGTTTCGTGCAAAATTTATGATAAACGCGATGACTTTGATTTTGAGATTGTAAATTTTCCTTTTTTGGATGGTGATGTTCCTCGTGCGCCATCCTATGGCGTTTATATTTCGCAATTAATTCGATTTGCTAGAGTGTGTAGTCATGTAACTGAATTCAAAACTCGTAATAAATTATTAACGGCTAAACTCCTTAATCAGGGTTATCGGTACCATAAACTACGCAAAGCCTTTTCAAAATTTTATAGACGCCATTCTGATTTAATTTCAAAATTCAATATTGGACTTAAATCTCTTCTGCAACAAGGTCTATCGGAACCCGAATTTTATGGTGACTTAGTATATAAATTCAGAAAAATATATAACCGCAATGACTTCAGCACCCAATTACGTAAAATCATTCTTCGATATAAAAAGATTGGGTACAACATGGATATTATACGACAGACTGCATGCATGGTAGTTAACCCAATCACGGTTGGCAACTTTGCTTCCCTCTTTAATTGCACACCGGTGGGTCAGGCCTCAGGTTCTATGACGGATCCAACGTAAAGGCTTATTGAAAATTAGAGAGATAATGTCGGTTGGTGCCTGATGCTCTGTCTCTGGTCGGGCTCATCGGAGTCTAACTGTTGGTTTTCTTTTGCTCCAGCATTTCAGTGGTTTCTTGCTGTCGAGTCCTCACCGTTGTCTCACCTCTGTGGTTCTTTGATTTTTGTGTTCACGGAGATGTTGCACTGATGAGTTAGGAGGCCTTCATGCGGACTGAACAAATTATTTGTCTAAATCGCGACGGAAGTAAGGGCGAGGATTGTGGCCACGTAAAATCGATTTAAGCCCCCCAGTGGAAATCTTCCACTGACCGTTCCAAGGCGGCTCTTCTTTGGCGATTTATTTGTGTTGGTGTTTGTTACTTACTGTGTGTATCACTTGTGTCTTTTAATTTTGGATGGCCATATGGCCATTTTGTGGGAAAGTAACTGTCCTTATGGCCTTCCTTTGTTTAGGTTTCCATTATGGTCTGGTCGCTTAATGTTTGTATTTCTTTCCCTTTGGTGTCTTTTATGGGTGGAGTAAGTTAATTGCATCAATTCCTGATCTTTGTTTTACTTCTACTTTGCATATCAGGGCTGTTTTGTTTGTGCCGTGTGGCGGCTGTAAAAGGTCTCCCCGTACATGCACTTAATGCTATTATTTTTCCAATCCTCAGGGATTGCTTATGCAATTGCTTTTCACTGTTCCATCAATTGACATCCTTTAGATACCTGTTGAAGGTCATCATTAAACCGATGTTCGTTCCTCAATGTATAACAACTGCTTGTTTGACATCCCTGTACTTTAAGTAGACTAAGATGTTTTGTGGGCTTTTGTTGTACCTTCCTTCTATTCGAAGGAATCTTCTTCAGTAATTTTATATGCTGTTTTATTTATTTATTTAATAACCGGTATGAACATCGCTTTAGTTTTGACGGTATCACAACCTTATTAACCAAAATGAGTATTACAAATACATTTAAAATATCAATATCACCCCTTAGATACACTCTGCTTCTTCTGTACGGATTCCCCATTCTATTAAGAACTTTAATACTATGTTGCCTTCGGTATTGGTTAGACCCTTAAATTTGTCTTCTGTAACTTCAGTTAATCTCAAAGGAGCAGGCAATACCAATGTTTTTGGGAGTAGTCTTCGTATAAGACTATCTCCTCTCAAATCGCCCATCCTTCGAAAATATACTAATCCGTGGAAAAGAAGTGGAATGTATCCTAGTATTTCTAAGTGCAATGCCAAGAGGTGCTGATGTTGTTCGCATTTAAGCACTGCGTCTACCGTTACTTCATCTGTAAACGGTAGACGCTTCTCTGTAGTTAACATGTCTGATTTGACATGACAGTCTACAGATTTAATTTATCTAATTACTTGACGTGCTGCAAACTGTAATATGCAGTACGTCGGTCAAACTAACCGCATGCTTAAAACTAGATTGAACGAGCATTATCGTAGAATGAGTAAATAAAAATCAAAAACAAGTTCCTTTAAGAGCAATGAAAACATTCATAAGAAAGAAGATGGGTCATACTACGTAGTTTCGGCTAATAAAGCGTCATCAGTGACCCTGTAATGATCCGGCAAAGAAAGCCAGAGGAAACATACTGCAATTTTGCGAATTTCGAATAGGCAGTCGATTCAAAGACTGATATAAATCAAAAGTGGGACCAAATTATTAAAAACCTGTCTAGAATATGAGTCTAAACCAATAATTTATTTCTGATAACTCAGAATATTCACGCTGATCTCAAAGGACCAAAGGTAAAATATAAACTGCACTATGGTTGATGTACGGGGAGACGTTTTAAGGCCGCCACACGGCACAACACCAGCTGCAGTGAAGGCAAATAAAAATCAAAAATGAGTTCCTTTAAGAGCAATGAAAACATTCATAAGAAAGAAGATGGGTCATACTACGTAGTTTCGGCTAATAAAGCGTCATCAGTGACCCTGTAAGCCTAAGAAAACTGACACTTTCTTGTACCGTCACTTTCGACGTACAGGTCATTCTGTAAATAACATTGTTATACAACCAGTGGAAAAACTTTATTACGATGCAAATTCTACATCTAGATTCAAAATAATCAAAAGACATGAAGCTGAACTGAAATTGATTAATTTTTACAGACCCCTTTTCCACTGGGATTTAATGACAACATTTATCATGAGGGTAATATTTCCAGAATGCCAGACTTTGATATTTTCTCACTCCTGGAATGTCGAAAACGCAGAACTAGATCTCACGGCACCAGGAAAAATGGTAACTTTAAACGTAAATCACGTGCGTTTAAACGAAACAATACTAGACTGAAGTGACTGTCAATTATATTATTAAATCATGGACGCCACTCTATGCTTTCATTTTTAAGTTCATTACCCGTTTCTGTTTTACGTCTTCTGGACACCGAGGCGAATAAATACTACGATAGTTCTCACCAGTTATATGATGCGGCTCTCTTAACTAGAGGCTATACTCAGCATACTCTCCGTCCTTACATTGATTCTGAAATTAATCATAAACGCCATTTCTTCAAAATATCCTTCATTAATAAGGGTATGGATTTTATAGATTTGCCCAGTATCTTCCGTGAGAGATCGGTGCTTTCTTCCATTCCTGCTTATTTTCAAAATACTGAAACACCTATAGTTTGCTATAAATATAACATATAAAAAATTCGAATGAGGTTTTAAATAAATTGAAATCTAGACATTTTCGTGCTTCTAGTCTGTCTACCTACGATTTTTCCACTCTTTACACTACACTTCCTCATAATCTTATAAAAGAAAAGCTTAATGATTTAATTGAATGGGCTTTTCACAGAGAAGATTCTCTCTATCTTGCATGTAATGTCAGAAATGCATTTTTCACTTCTAAAGAGCATAAGAATTATACACTTTGGTCATGTCAGAAAATGTGTGATGCCCTCACCTTTCTACTTGACAATATTTGTATTAAATTCTGTATTAAGTTATTTAGACAAATTGTGGGTATTCCGATGGGTACTAATTCCGCACCTCTTGTGGCTTAATGTTTGTATTTCTTTCCCTTTGGTGTCTTTTATGGGTGGAGTAAGTTAATTGCATCAATTCCTGATCTTTGTTTTACTTCTACTTTGCAGCAGACTTTTTTCAACCATGTGAACCCGTCAAGTAGAAATGAGGCAAAATTCGGGTCTAAAGAAAGCGTGTATTATATATAAATTCTGCCTCCATGCATCGAAATATGTTATTGTCTCATTTTTGGTGAGTGACCATTGTTTGGGGCACGA
>CAUZLF010000317.1:0-103475 GCA_963580285.1 Lucinisca nassula | reverse complement strand
CCCATTAATTCACTCATCTGTTTCAACAGCTGAGTGTTGGTATCCTCAACGGACACTTGTCCACTAAGTTGATGGGCAGAAGAAACCGCCAGAAGAAAAGCTTTGTAACCGGTGAAAAAATGCTAATCACCTATACCCGGCCGGGGATCGAACCCGGTCCGCCGGAGTGACAGGCCAACACTCTACCGCGTCGCTATAAAAGCCGGCTTGTACCGCAAGGCAGTACAAGTGTGCTATATACCTATACCCTATGACATTCTCCCCCTCCACATTGAAATTCGTCCTCGAATTTCTGGGAGTCCGAGAATCATGTGAAATGATACTCAAGGAGTTCTAATGCATATGTGGGTTATTTACGGTGGGCGCCAAATGTAACAGGTGAAAATAATGCTACACCTATACCCGGCCGGGGATCGAACCCGGTCCGCCGGAGTGACAGGCCAACACTCTACCGCGTCGCTATAAAAGCCGGCTTGTTCCGCAAGGCAGTACAAGTGTGCTATATACCTATACCCTATGACATACATTTCTAAATTTCTAAATTTTAAGCTCTGTAAGTTTTCACAGTGTTATGATTTTCTCATAGAATCTGTCATTTCAGTGCCTTTGGCGCTTTGATTCTATCTTGCTTTATTAATGTAATAATTCGTCTTGGAGCGTATGTATTGCTGATATTTTATTTTGGATTGCCGCTTGACAATTTTGTGGGAAACCAACAGCCATTTTGACTTTCTGCCCGTGATATCTTAAATATAGTGAAGTTGTTTATTGTTCGTGTTTCTTTCCATTACGCAAACACGCCTTACTAATTCATTGCCACCTTTATCGCCGAAAAAATGAAAATTTTATGATGAAAAATTATGATATTTTTCTTATTTCTGTTCAATATATAGACTGTGGGCACTCGTTAGAACCGCCTCATCGAGGCGGTTCTAACGAATACCCACAATCTATATCTTTGAGCAGAAATAAGAAAAATAAGGTATACCCCCGGAAAACCGAGTTTTACTGTATAAACGTGGGGATCAAGGGTGTCAAAATTATATGGGCATGTTTTCGTGGTGCACTTTGAAAGTTTTAATGGGAAGTGTGAGGCAACTGTATCGATTCCTGATCATTGCCTTCTATTTTGTTCCTTGGGTAAAATTACCTATTGGAAAGGTACATAACCTCAATAATAAAAAAAAAAAAACTTAGGACCTTTTTTCGTAAGATGTTTTTTATCAATAGATTGTACAGCGAAACGTGAATGCAGTTGTCATGAAAACATGCCTGTATAATTTTGACCATACAAACCACACTTTTATTTAGTAAAACTTGGGTTTACAGGGGTATACGTTATTTTCATTATTTTTGCTCAAAAACATAGATTGTTGGTACACGTTAGAACCGCCTCGCCGAGACGGTTCTAGCGAGTTCCCACAATCTATGTTTTGAGCAGAAATAAGAAAAATATCAGAATTTTTTTCTGAAAATTTTCATTTTTCGCATAAAAATTTTCAATATATTTGAATATACATGTGATACCTCTCTCATCAGGAGAGAGACTCCCTCATTTTACGCTAATTTTTGTCCAAATTATGGCAATATTTTGGAGACTTCCTCATTTGAGCTGAGGATTTCTCTATTTATTCTTTACATTATTAAAATCGCCCTCATCACAATGGCAAATCTCAATCATACTGTTGAACAGTTATCAGATGTGTGCACACCTCCGTACAGAGACATCAAAGGGAAAGGCAGGCACACGAACATAAAAACTCTTCACTATTAAACCTGTAATAAATTATTATGTACATTAAAATTTCGCCACTAAATGGTTCGACAAAATTGCCGGAGTCTGTGTTTGTCTGTGAACGTCTACAGTGTTATTATGTCTTGCTGATTTTGATGGATCTTATTGAAAGGTCTGAACTGGTAGTTTTGTTATTGAAAAGATGAAATAACCTATAGCAAACATACAAAGTTATGTCAATATGTGCCTTCTAAAGTCGTTATCATTGCTTAATTATTGCGACAAGCACTGATGGGAATTATCTCGTTCTTTTGGGCAAGCTTGCAACAATGTGAGTGAGCGGTGTACGAATAAAAAAACTCTAAGAAAGATACATATATACCGTCTAACTTTTGGGTGTTCGTTTAGAAGTAAAATGAATGTTTTCAGGGATACATCATACATGGCTGATTTCCAATGCATGTGTGAATAGAGAAGATTGGCATTGAGAGAAACAGATAAACGAAAAGCTTATGTTATTAAATTTATATCTAGGAAGTTTTTCTCTGAAAATTAAGGACATTGTACACAGTTCAACTTTTTCAAATTTATATCTAGGAAGGTTGCCCAGGAAAACTTAAGACATTGTACACCGTTCAACTTTCTCTCGCACAATTTTTTCATTGGCTATTTTAAGTTGTCTAATGCCGCCGAATCCTAATGATTCAACTCTTTATTTGATTGAATTTTATGCTCTTGGAGATGTGGTACTGATGAGTTAAAAGTCCTTCGTGCAGACTTAATATAAGCCACCACCCACACGCAACTGACCGTTCGAAGGCGGGTACCTCTTTAGTGAACTAACCGTTTCTGGCATAGTACCTGTTCTTTTAAAATTGCGCAAGTGGTGTGTTCATAATGGTGAAACTTTTGTTGTTGTTCATCACGAAAACATGCCTATATAATTCTGACCTCCTTGAACCCAACTTTTATATTGTAAAACTTGGGTTTACAGGGGTGAACCTTATTTTTCTTATTTCTGCTCTAAAATATAGATTGTGGGTACTCGTTAGAACCGCCTCGATGAGGCGGTTATAACGAGTGCCCACAATCTATATCTTGAGCAGAAATAAGTAAAATATTACAAATTTTCATCGTAAAATTTTCATTTTTTCGGTAATAAAAGAGGCAATGTATTTGTATAGGCGTGTTTGCGTAACGTTGTTGCTAAATTTGCCTTTATTTGCCTCGATAGGATGTATTTGCATATTCAGATTTCTTTTTTGGGAAATGTATAATGTCGATTTGATAATAAATTCAATAGAAAGATTAAAATACGAAAATCTCTCAAATGCAACCTGCCAATGTCGGTCCAACTTAGTAATGACCAAATGGCAAAATAAATTGTTACAGCTTGTTGACCAAACAATTTTAACTTGAATACGAGTAGTGCTGTATTGCGGCGGCAGTGTAGAATATGTTCATCATGAAACACACCTATATAATCTTGACCCCCTTGAACCTCACTTTTATATAGTAAAACCGGGGTTTACAGGGGTAAACCTTATTTTTCTTATTTCTGCTCTAAAACATAGATTGTGGGTACTCGTTAGAACCGCCTCAATGAGCAGAAATAAGAAAAATATCACAAATTTTTATCC
The DNA here is from genome assembly GCA_963580285.1 of Lucinisca nassula. Lineage (NCBI taxonomy): Eukaryota > Metazoa > Mollusca > Bivalvia > Lucinida > Lucinidae > Lucinisca > Lucinisca nassula. The sequence continues at coordinate 100,100 of CAUZLF010000317.1, read as the reverse complement.
TAAAATTTTCATTATTTGGAGGTATTTACTATGTATTGATATAGGCATGTTTTTGTAATGTTTATTTGCGGCCCATCGAGTCCGTTCCAGGTTTTCAAAATACCAGACGGCAATGGCTATATAGGAGTGAGAGCAATTCTCAGGAACTGATACAATTGCCTCACAGCTCTATCCTAGACATCAAAGGGAAAGGACACAAACATAGTAACCGTCCTACAAGCGAAAAGCCGAAAGCACAATTACTTTCCTAATTCCTCTGTAAAAAAACTAAAAAGATAATTAGGAATACATATAGGAAGACAAATATAAGACATAAGACGAACCATAACGATAATAAACGACGACAGAAGAATCGACTTGGAAACTGCCAGTAAAAATAATTTACTGGGAGATGGTGGGTGTAAATAAATCGAATTTAAACCCGATTTAAGCCCCAAGTGAAATATTTTGTACTGCTCGTTCCAAACAGTTATTCTATCTTGGTTTATTTTTGTTAAAGTTATTCTTTGCATGTTTATATTTTTATAACATTTTTTTTAACATTTTATTTTGGATAGCCATTTTGTGGGAAAGTAGTTTAGTTATTTGAGGTTCGTGTTTCATTCTCTTTGGTAATTGTATCATTTCTTTATCATTACCTTCACTTCTACGTATTTTCAATGGCCACAGTCCTCGCCATTTGTTCTGTTGTGGTTTGGAAAAATACTTCGTTCGCATCTGATTTCTAACACATCTGTGCGACCTCTCGGAGAACATTTAAATCAAACGATACAGAGATAAAATAATGATATGGACTCGAAAGCATGAAATAAATGAAATTGTGTAGCAAAGGAAAACCAACAACAAGCCAATGCCCGCAGCTTTCTCGAACAACCTTTGTGAAGAACCAGTAAAATCATTCGTTTCGACTTCAGGACTGTGCTGATACTTTGCAGCAACGTAATCTCCTTTTTCGCAATTTCAGATTGCATGTTACCAAAATGACATTCCCACGATATTCACAACTGTGCATATGTGGAATTGCAACGTATTTATTCATAAAAGGTAAGATTTCGTCTAAATACGCGTATTTGTGTATCTAAGGACAATGAATATATGGCATGCATGCTGCTCACTAGATAAACCTGTGGTGCGTTTGCTTTACTGTCGTCACTCCATGTTTCGAATTCTTTCCCAAGTGATATTGTGGGATGAATTTGGGATCTGATTGTATCAGTTTTTATAAAACTTTGGAGGCACCGACAGCTCTGCAATAGTTTTTTTATTCCAAAAATGGTATATAACTTCAGTTAAAATACATGTAAATATGCAATCAATGACTATGACCCACACAGGTGCAATAGTAATGTCCGGTAATCAAAAACTCAACTATAACTTGAAGTTATTTCTTCGGTCCCTTTGAAATTGAGGTAACGAGGGCCACCTGTATTTTTACGGCGTAGCCGTTATGGTTTTGCTTTTGTCCTACATTTTTCGTTATTCCATTGGTCAATAAAACCACATGTCCAAGGAGATGACCATTTCATTGGTCAATGATTTGCATAAATAAATCTACTCAAAAATACGACAGTTTACTGAAGTTTTAACCTAGGAAATGTTTCGTTTTTTATGTGAGACATGAATGAAAAATATATACAGTTTCGGCTTGCTCACCGTCTTGTCCTTTGATGACCATACGTCATATGTATAATTGTGTTTCTAGTGAATTCTGTAACTGCTGCGGTGAATAGCTATTTTGACCTAATTTCACGTGGTTGGTCTATATAGCGAAAGGAACCATTTCGCGAAAGGAACAATTTTCTGCGAAAGGAAGAATTTTCTGCGAAAGGAATTGTTTGTTTGATTTGAGGGTTAACGTCCCCATCAACACTGTGTAGGTCATTTTGGAGACGTTGCTTCCAAGTTTGTGGGACTTTTACCCGACATTGAGATGAAATGACACCTCAAGCCCTGTTGCCCAATGAAACCAATAAAGAGATATAGCATGACAAAAACATGTAATAATCGCATTACAAATTGACAGATGTTTAGTTATGCTAAATAAAAGTTGCAGTGTATCATTTGTCTTCAGCATACTTTATGTCCCCCATTTTAACACAAAATGGACATTTTCGAATATCATTAATAAATTCTGAAAAGGAATAAGTGTAGTTTGAGTTTTAATTAGGTGCACATAAGATCAAGTTTCCGTCCGTTTGTCTGCTCGTCCGTTTGTTCGTCCGCCTATGCGTTTACGTTCACCATAGCGACAACCCTAAATGTTAACCCTAGAATTTGTGTTTAAAAACAGTAAATAATAACGTTTTCTTATTTGTTGTGCATATACTTGAGATCATATGCTCTTGAAATGAGGTCATGTTTTTAACCTTGACCTTTTACATTGACCTTAGCTCAAACAGGCGGGACACCGCCCTCTGCAAAGCTATTTTTCCTCGCGTGACATCTGAATTGTTTGAATACAGTAAACCAGTTCTTAGCTGGACAATAATTATTGTTGCTGTCACTATTGTAGCTCATATTGCACGACCCTCAGAAAAAGCGACCGACTGAAGTCGGTTGATTTTCTAAGAGTGCCCTAAAATCACCGTGTCATTCTGTCAGTCTGTCTGTCCGTCCGTAACCCGTTTGTGAAAATTGGTGATAGTGACTTAACCGCTTGGAATATTTAAACAATTTTTGGCATACTGATAGTATCAATGAGGTCTAACCAATGAACTTGCCAAATATTACATTCCATTTAGTATAGCCTCGCCGAGGCGAAAAATGTGAAAATTTTCGAACTGCTTCTCCTCGGAAACCGTTGGGCCGATTAAAGTCAAATTTCATATGGAGCCTCTCTGGGATGGAGGAAACCAAAATTTGCTCATGGGGTCCAGGTCACATGACCAAAATGGCCGCCAAGCCATATATGGTAAAAACCCTTCAAAATAGTCTTCTCCAGAACCACTTGGCAGATTTCCACGAAACTTGATAAATAACATCTGGGACGTAGGCCCATCATAAATTGCTAAAACGGTGACCCTGGGTTGACCTTGACCTTCTTTGTGCCTAGGTCAAACTTTGACACATATGCTTTTGTATTGGAAAAGTGAGAATTCATTTTATCCTGCAAATACAGAATACAGTACTAAAGTATTAGATATATTTTTGTTCCTTACGATAAAGGCGCATTTGTTGGGCGAACCGTTTTAGGTCCAGGTCACATGACCAAAATGGCCGCCATACCCATATATGGTAACACTCATAAAGCTAAAAGCATCCGGCGGGTCGTGCACTTCAGCTGAAGCACTGGTTTCTAAACAACCTTCCAATTAAATCTACGCCGCATATCTTTTTTAAATATATTTCTTGTTTCTCGTGGCCTTGCACTTATCACTCAACTCCTGTTGAAATGAACTCCGAGACTACCTAAAACATTGCTATGCCTGCTCCATTGAAATAAACTGAAGTAACAGACACAAATTTAACTCTCAGGGACCTGTTGTCCCAACTTTACGACGACGTTAGTTAACAAATCGTTAAAATATTTTCGCTAAAACTATATGAGTAGCTTTTGAAACTGAAATGGATGCCAAAACTACCATCACAAAAACACGCCTATATAATTTTTACCCCTTGAACCCCACTTTTATATAGTAAAACTGGGGTTTACAGGGGTAAACCTTATTTTTCTTATTTCTGCTCTAAAATATAGATTGTGGGTACTCGTTTGAACCGCCTCGATGAGGCGGTTCTAACGAGTGCCCACAATCTATATTTTGAGCAGAAATAAGAAAAATATCACAATTTTTCATCATAAAATTTTCATTTTTTTATGGCGATAAAGGTGGCAATGTATTTGTATAGGCGTGTTTGCGTAATTTCACGCTTTTTCTTCAACAAAATATTAGAGTATTAGATATTGTACTTGCTTGAACAGTTAACAGTTTGACCATCAACGAGCTGGCTAAGCTAACGATGTTTTAAACAATCGAGTCCGACCAATATCGACGGCATCGTAGTTTTAAAGCTACTCGTGTAAACAAGAAGCAGAGTTAAACCCATTGCCCTCCCACCTCAGTAGTTTTACCACATCACGAAAACACGTCTATATAATTTTGACCCCCTTGAACCCCGCTTTTATATAGTAAAACTGGGGTTTACAGAGGTAAACCTTATTTTTCTTATTTCTGCTCTAAAATATAGATTGTGGGTACTCGTTAGAACCGCCTCGGTGAGGCAGTTTTAACGAGTGCCCACAATTTATATTTTGAGCAGCAATAAGAAAACGATCACCCTTTTTGGTCATCTTATATGTTTTGTTTGTTTCGGCGGTAAAGTTTACAATGTATTTGTATAGGCATGTTTAAGTATTGACTGGTCGTCGTTGGTTCTTTTGCAGTTTCTGATATGCGCATTAGATGTTTATTGCTGCACCTGTCAATTTGTATCTTTTTTTTTGACTCTTGTCCCTATTTCTCATGTTATCTTCTAGTTGATTTATTTATTCGTGTTCAGCAGATTAATATTTCTTGCACACCAGACAAGCAAATCCGTAATTTTACCCTGGGACAGAAATTTATGTTCTGATCCTGGTGTTCCGACCCAAAATTGAATATAATCGCGTGTTTGATAAATGCAATGGCTGATTACGACCTCGTATGCGCCGTCGTCAAGGTTGACGTCACAGCAACGTCACTAAACATTCCTGCAGTGTCAACACAATATGGGGGGCTTTGGTAGCCGAAGTGACTGCAGCATTAAAAATCCGTTTTAAGAAATGGAAGTTATGCAAGAAAAAGAATCCAATATGGGTGTGAGGGGTGGATAGAAAAATCCGTCCCTCGGGATCACTGTCCGGCATCACTCGGCAAGCCTCTTGATGCCGGACAGTGTCCCTCGGGACGGATTTTTCCATCTGCCCCTCACACCCATACAATATTCTTATAATCCGTTCAATGAGGACACCTTTTATGACTTTTTATGGAGAAAAGTGGGTTTTACAGGGGTAATTATCTTTATGTTTGCTCAAAAACATAGATTGTGTGTACCCGATAGAACCGACTCAATACGTTTGTTTTAACGATCACTAACAATCAATATTTGAACTAGAAATAAGAAAAACACCCATACTTTTCATCACGTGAACAAGTCCGTGAAATGAAGACCCCCCTATACCCCACTTTATATAGAGAAAACTGGGGTTTACGGGGGTCAACATTATTTTTCTTATTTTTGTTCCAAGACATAGGTTGTGGGTACTCGTTAGAACCGCCTCAATGAGGCGGTTCTAACGAGCACCCACAACCTATGTTTGCAGTATTTATAAGAAAAATATCACGGATTTTCATCAGAAAAATGGGCATTTTGGAGATGTGAAAAAAGCACTCTATCGCACGGGTGTGTTATCGTAATGTTCATCTGAAAAAAATCCTAGTTCTAGAGACAAGATAAACTCCATTTTAGTACACGAGTGTTATTGTAATGTTTCCTGAGTAGCATTTTCTTTGAATTAGAAATGTTTATTAACGAAATGTAGGTGATGTCGGTCTTGTTACCTAATGTCAATAAGTTTTTTTGTCTTCTTTTGGTAACTTGCCGTGGCTTATTACCTTGTTCATGGCATCATTACGATAGCACACCCGTGCGACAAAGTGCATTTTGTCACATCTGCAAAGTGGCTACTTTTCTGATGAAAATCTGTGATATATTTCTTATTTAAACTTTAAGCATAGGTTGTGGTCATAACCTATATATTCGAGCAGAAATACGAAACATAATGTATAATCCCGTAAACCCCAGTTTTCTCTATATAAAGTGGGGTTTAGGTGGGTGTTCATTTCACGGACTTGTTCATGTGATGTTACCGAAGCGGCTGGAGATATGCTATATGCTATACGCTGATAGATTTTGGGATTAATTCATTCTTTCGGTTACATTAGATAGATATTCTGTTGTGGTTTGTCTTTGAGTGCGTGTATTGCTTGTATTATTTTATTTTGGATAGCCAATTGGCCATTTTGTGGGAAAGAAACTGTCCTTTTGGCTTTCCGCTATTGATGTTTCCATTAGGGTCTAGTTGTTTCATGTATGTGCTTCTTTCCTTTTGATATCTCTGGTGGGAGCTCTGGGTTAATTGTATGGATTCCTGAGCATTGCCTGCACTTCTATTAAGCTGTGTTTCACTGCTAAGCTTCATCACGATCGTACGTCCGTCCATCTTTCCGTCCTTCCGTCTGACACAAACCTTATGAATGCAACTACGTTTTTGTTTCTTGGCTTATGGTGACCAAACGTGATACACGCATTGCTTAGGGATTGCAGTTCCAAATTTTGCTCTAACCTCCTGGGGCCATGGGTTGAGGCCAAAGGTCAAAGGTGCACCATCTTTAGTTATTGATTATGAAGAAACTCAGTAAATATGTTGCAGAGAAAGTTAATTCTTTGGTAGCAAATACCTCAAGAGAGAATTGAAAACTATGGAGTGTAAGATTTTTCTGGACCAGACTGGCTAGTTTTTGCCAGTTGGGCCAAATCAGTGACCCTCAATGGAAACAATGGTCCCAAAAGATTAGAAAATAAACCCACACTTTGATGATGGACAGGGAGACGTTATACGGCTGCCACACATTCCCGTAACACTGGCTGTGTTAAAGTTAAACATGTTTGAATCCTATTTTCAATCTTCAAGTTTTTCTTATTTGTGTGTTAGTGTGTGTTTGTGTGTGTGTGTGGGGGGGGGGGGAGGGGGGAAAGGGTGAGAATGCATATATGTTTATGTTGTTTATGTTAAATGCCGTGCGGTGGCGACATCATTTCTTCATGTACTTCTAGTTACTCTGGAATCATCAAGCCAATACTTTGTCTTGAAAATTTATACGATAGTTTTCGTGGTAAAGCCCGATTAGCCGAACATACGTAATCTGGCCAATAAATCTGGAGCGTCCTGCGTGCTTGTGTGGGTTGACAACCGTAATAGCTTTATTTCACTTTACTGGTTTATCTAACAGTACTTATTCATTGAGCAGTTTGTATGACCATTTAGGGTCCATTTTGTGAGAAAGAAACTGTCTTTGGCTCTGCGCCTGTGACGTTTGAATTATAATGAAGTGAGTGCATGTTCGTGCTCGAGTCCATTTTGAAATATTCGCAAAATGGCAATACAAGCGGAAATAAACACTATTTCATCACAGCTTCTAAATAGCTTCATTATTAACCCTTTTCCTGCAAAATATGTAAACTAAGCCGCACCTGTTACCAGCTATCAACCAATCAGATTGATTGATATACGAGGACTGTTCAAATATGAATGCAAGTAGAACGTTTTCTCATGCACTAATGCGAAAATCACCATGAAATAAATATCACAGCGTAGAAAAACATTTTACCTATACATTGATACCAAACTTGTTAAAATCCGTGCACTTTAGCCATGTATATCGTTCGAAAAACACTGTCTACTCTTGTATACTAATACAAAACATGGTTGGAAGGAGGTCAGAGTACGCCGTTGAAAAACGGTCCTACGAGGATAGGCTGAAAAGTGCTGAGCCTGACAAAGAAGCGCGCATCGAGCAGCCATGAAATTTTGTATTCATTAAATGCAAACCTTTATTACTTGAAATTTTGTATTCATTAAATGCAAACCTTTATTACTTGATTTTACTCAAATGAGTTCAAGTTTATCCGCAATAACGTAGAAATTCTAGACTGAAAATTGATACTAGCACGTTTTTGAGAAAATGGACCAAATCTGGCATCGTGGTGTCATCAAGTACCTCCATAAAAAGGGGTCAGCTCCTGAGGACATTCATGCCGATATGGTTGCTACATTAGGGGATGATGCTCCTTCGTATGCAACCGTGAAAAGGTGGGCAGCGAATTTTAAGATGGGCAAGGACAGCCTTGAAGATGATGACCGGTGTGGACGACCCACAACGGCAACAACTGAGGAAACCATCAGCCAAGTGCACAGGGCCGTGATGGATGACAGGCGTTTAACTGTGAATCAGTTAGCTAACACTGATGACATCTCCCTTGAACGAGTAGAGAACATTCTACACAGTGAATTAGGAATGTCGAAGGTTTCCGCCAGATGGGTGCCACGGCTTTTGACGCCTAACCAAAAGTTGACCAGACTGAACCTGTCACAAGCCAACTTGGCTATTTTTGAAGCAGACCAAGCTGGTTTTCTTGGCCGTTTTGTCACCCAGGATGAGTGTTAGGCCATCACTTTGGGCCAGAGACCAAAAGGCAATCCATGCAATGGAAGCACCCTGACTCACCCTTCTAAAGAAGGCAAAGGTCGTCTCCTCTGCAGGGAAGGGGATGGCATCAGTGTTATGGGATGCCAAGGGTATAATATTCATAGATTACCTTCAAAAGGACAGAACAATTAATGGGGAGTATTATGCAGATCTGCTAAAACAATTGCGAAAAGCAATTAAGGCTAAACGACCCGGAAAATTGACAAAAGGGGTCTTGTTCGATCAGGACAATGCGCCTGCTCATTAATCGGTTGTCGCAATGGCTGCTGTGCATTACTGTGGCTTCACACTTGTCGATCACCCTCCGTATTCACCTGATCTAGCTCCATCAGATTATTTCCTGTTTCCAAACATGAAAAAGCACTTGACTGGGCAGCATTATCGGTCAGACGAGGAGGTGATAGCTGCTGTGGAGGAGTTTTTCAGGGACCAAGATGAGACCTTCTATACCACGGGGATCCAAGGACTCCAGCATCGCTGGAGGAAGTGTGTGGACAGGAAGGGAGACTATGTTGAAAAATAAGGCGCTTTCAGCATGGACTAACCATTGGATCTTGGTCAGGCTCAGAACTTTTCAGCCTACCCTCGTATATTAAGAATCGTTGTGTTCTTGGTATACGGTGCAAAGACATTTTTGATGAAATATGTTCGGTTTATGGGCATAATGAAATTTCTTTTCCACGGCCCCCGCCCATAGGGGCTTGAAGAAATATATGGGCTGCATGATGCTTCCACGCAGAGCTAAATCCGGCCCGCACACTAGTACTGGTAAACCGCTTAGAGGATCTAAGCCTGTCCAGGAACCGCGGTGCGAGGCGGACCGTCCATGCTAATAAACCCTATTGGTTTCATTGGGCGACAGGGCTTGAGATTTCATTTCATCTCAATGTCGGGTAAAAGTCCCACAAAATTGGAAGCAACGTCTCCAAAATGACCTTTACAGTGTTGACGGGGACGTTAAACCTCAAGTCAAACAAACAAACAAAACCAAATGTCTTTTCCGACAGTTTTTCGTTGGTGTAAGAAATTCAGCTGTGGGCTAGGCTCAACAGAAGATGCACCACATGATCGTCGGCCGAAAAGAGCAACATCTGCAAAGATGGTTGCTAGAGTAAAAGAAATAGTTGCTACCGATGCACGATACACCACTAGGCAAAGAGCTAGTATGGCTGGCATCTCATTAGGAGCATCTCATACAATTCTGAAACGGGATTTGAAAATGAGAAAGCTCTGTGCTAGATGGATTCCCCATCTGTTGACAGATGAGCAGAAAAAGACACGCGTTCAGTGCGCCAAGAAGTTGCTTAAAAAGTTTCCAAAATTACAATGCACGGTCTTTCGCTAATGTCGTCACAGGTGACGAGACATGGGTTCACTTTTTTGAGCCAAAACGAAAGATTCAGAACAAAATATGGGCAACAAAGTATTGCAAAAGACCATGCATTGCAAAGCGGACCATAAGCGTCAAGAAGGTAATGTATGCCATATTCTTTTCAAATCAGGGCCCTGCTATTCAGGTTGCTGTGCCTAAAGACAAATCTGTAAATGCGAAGTTTTACAAGAATAAAGTTCTTCGAACATTGGAGAAATATTTCAAAGAACGAAGACCCGCAACTGGTTTGGCCAATGTCAGATTGCTACATGATAATGAGTCGGCGCACAAGGCGTTCATTGTGCAAGACTATCTGAAGCAGGAAAAGGTTGTTGAACTCCCTCACCTCCCGTATTCCCCTGACCTTGCCCCGTGTGACTTTTTTTTTTGTTCCCGCAGCTGAAAAATACCTTTCTGGTCGAAAACTTGTACAGCGCAAACACCTCGGTTCTGCAATATTCCAGTGCCTTCATAGACTACCTCGAAAAGACTACCAAAATGCATTCAATGATTGGATCAGAAGACTGAAAGTTTGTATATCTGTTAAAGGGGAATACTTTGAGGGGACAAAATAAATTTTTCATCGAAATCTATCACGGAATCATTTTTATGTGCTTAGTTTCATTCATATTTGAACAGTCCCCGTATTATATTAAATCACATTCACAAATTCCATGATAAGCAACGTAGATCCTGATCAGATGTCATCTAGAAAATATGAGTGAGGGTTGATAAAAGCCATCTGATCTTGGTCTACACTGTTTGCAATTGTAGGTGATGTCGTTAACAGCGGGATAAAGGTTTAGCCGACCTCCACTTTCCTTCTATAACGTGCTCGTTTTCCGATACATTGCCATCTGAATTCAATTCATTTAGCCGGTATGAATTATTGTGTGTTGGCGGTATTACGTTTTCCCGATCTTTAAAAAAACACAGACAGTTTTAGAAGTTTTTAATTACTAAATCTCTTTTATAAATTGTTATGTTGATTTTTTGCTATAAGATAAGTTTTAACCGGTTGTAACCTGAGTGAACTATAGTACCATGAAAGGGTGGCAAAGGGGGCATTTCAAGGTATAGGAAATTTGCATTGGTTTCCGCCCACGCTTGGATTTTGATGAAATTATGCACAATAATTGCCTTGGGTATAACCATTATAATTACGATGCATTCACTTTTAAATTTTATTTCCGTAGTAAATTTATTACATATTTTATGAAGTCTCTATCACAACAGAGAGTACTCTCATATAAACTTGTCTACAGTATTCAGTTTCATATATCTAATGCTGCTATGTTTTATGAAATAAAGCCATAATTGGCGAGTTAGTTGATACTATGAATGACCTCATATGTTTAGTAATAGTGGCTGGGCATTCAGTTTTCTTTGATGGTGTCCCCATATTTCAGCTCCTATTTTTGTATTCATTAAAAATTTATTTGCATTTTTACCATGTTCCAATTTTTGTCAAGACACCATTTTAGCATAAAAACTACCCACATATCTTAGAAAAGTGTTGATGAAATTTGATGGAAATTGAGGACCGGTAACATTGTGTTTTAACAGACTGAATACTGATAGTACTGATTCAGCAAAATGTGAAATTATATGATTATCATGTTTTGGTCATGCTGTTTAATAATACTTTACTATTGCTTTCAATTTGGATGGCAATAGTATAGTATGGTTTGTGTAAGTAGTTCATAGCATAATTATAAGTATTATTTTAAAACATCCATTTCAGTAAACTTGCCGCCTAACGTCATCAAATGCACCCATGTAATCATGTGCACAGTTTTCTTTCTGCCTTTCTTGTCTAATTTGGTAATGGTGCTAAGGTGATGTTTAGATTTAACATTCAAATCAACAACATACCAGTCACTTTAGATGGTGCTTCAGATTTTGTGAGATTTGTTATCCAACTGGAGATAAATGACTCTCAAGTCAAACTGTTGTTTGTTTATTTAACCCCAACTGTCCATTTAAAAAGAAAGGTAGCTAGTCTGGCCCAGAAAACATGTACACTCCATATTTTTCAGTTCTGTGGTGTATTCCTGGCTTCCAAAGGATAACCCTTTTATAGAACATATTACTCTAGGTAAATCAATAACACTTGAGATTACTTTTCCTGGACATTAAGTTTTCAGAATTTGTATCTGCATAGGCACTAGCCAATCTATCTTTTTGTATAGGCCCTATGATCGAAATCAAACGGCTTCCTGAAGCTGTATTCCAAAGTCATTTGAATTTGCTTTTAGAATTCACATGGTCGTACATTTTTCAGTGTTCCAAAACTTATGTGATCATGATTGTGTTGTCTATATATTTGTATAGGTCTTTCACTTCATTTACCTATCTCAGCAGTTGTTACAGTAATTAAAAAGCACATTAGATATCAAGAAGCATTTAAACTATTGATAATAATTATTCAATCTGTGAGTAGTTATCATATTACTCAAAGGATTTTAAATTATTTTCAGTTAATACATTGTGATGTTTTGTTTTTTTTTCTGTCCAAACACTGCAATGATCTTTCTAAGCTGAGAGATACATTGCACAGAAATGTACTGGTAATTATTAATGAACAAAGGGGCGGCAAGAAAGAACAGTGCTTAAAAAAATAGTGAACTTGCATTCAGCAGAAACATTCAAGAAGTGGTTGAAAGTTTTACAACCAGAAACAAATACTAAAAGCTCGCTTCCGATAAATAAATTACTATATTGACAAAGTAAGTTGAAAAAATAAGACACTAAAAAAACGTCAACAATTACAATACCAATGCAGAAAAGAGATATTTATGCATGTGTGCTATAAAGAAGGAAACTGTTTCTCTCCCCGTCTAATAGCAAAATTTCTCTAGGTCAAGGGACAGCTTTGTTTACACCAAATATTCTGCGCCTCATCCATCAATGATATCTTTTGCAACAGAAACTCAATATCAGTGACATTTCGATTTTTGGAAATACTAACCAATAATTACTGTAACTTTTTGTTAGGATAATAATCCAGCGTTCATAAAGACAGAGTATATCTAAGGCTTAATCTGGCCATGGATTTATCAACAGAACTATTTTACTAGTAACAACAAACCACTGACCATTGCGTCCTTGCATACCAGCTTGGTATGGAAGTGAAAATAATGGATCTCCTTGCCTTACACTTATTTGAGTAGCATGACTTATGCAAAGTCATTAAATAAAGTTGCACTTGTTCACAATAATTTTGCTGCTAATAAAAAAGCAATATATGTTGTTAAGCCTAATTTGTTGATTAGAATACCTTTTGATTTAGTGTTTTACTATCTACTATTTTGGATAGATCATAGTGTATAAATGAATGGAAATATCAGAAATTCATGATATTTTAATAGTTTCTAAGCTAGATCAGCTCAATATGTATTCATTTTGATTTGTATAATCTCATTTCTATTACGTAAGTGTTACGAATTGCCTTTTTGTAAGGTTCTTGGATGATTTCAATAAAATAGTAAATTTTGCAGAAACGACTTACATCCATTAAAGGTGTAAAACTACAGTGTTACCGGTTTTGGATTTTCATTAAATTTGGCATAGCTAAAGAAGATACATATGGCAAGTTTTTCTAGCAAAATGAAATCTTGACAAAGACTAGAACATATTTATCTTAGGGATTGAATTTTGATAATTTTTTAAAATTTTAATTAAAAAATGAGATTTTTGATAATTATTTTATCAGAAAATGTAAACTTTAATTAATTCAAAAGGTTTTTTAGTATCAAAGGAATGCCTATGGAGTTCGGCATTCAATCCAGTCCACAGATCTTGAAACTAAATAAAACATAAGATTTAAGACGCACTTATTTAGAGACAGATACCAGCTCATGGAGGGAGTCAGTTAGAATGGCCTCCTGAGTCCTACTTTGATTTATATAGTTATTAAATACATTTTTATATGTTGTATATGCTGAGTTATTAATATACAAAGTTTAAAGAAAAAACATGCATGGGCACAAATGAAAGACCCCCTTTTACTATAAGCTCAAAACCATTTTTTCTTTATTGTTTTATTTTAATTCACAGATAACTCTTATTAACTTACATGACTTCCCATAACATCGTTTATATCTGAGGTGCGTCAAGTTATAACATTGTTTCAGGGTATGTGGTCACAATAAAGAGAAGATAATCAATATATCTCAGTAAATAAAATTAGCCAGCGCACGATAAAACCTACAACAAGACAAGTGCGCCCAACGAAGACTCAGATCAGCCTGCGCATCCGCGCAGTCTGATCAGAGTCTTCGTTGTACGGTCTAAGGATAGCTAAGGGCCCACTGCTCCTTCATGCAGCACGAGAAGTCTCTGGTCAGACTGTATAGATGCGCAGGCGGATCTGATTCTTCGCTGGGCGAGCATGTAAATTGTAGGAAATGATGTGCCCCCGGCTGAAATAGTATTACATCCTTCCCTGCCAGCATGATGCAGGATGACCATGTAAATCCGATTTAACCCCCCCCCCCCGCCCCCAACACCCTCAAACTCCCCTTCCACCCCCGGTGAAATACTTTTTGCTGACCATTCCAATACGGTTCTCCTGTCGTGATTTAGTATTTATAATAGTTTGTCTTGTCTTTGCATGTATATATTGCTTATATTTTTTTTATTTCGGATAACAGTTTGGCCATTGTATGGGAAAGTAACTCTCCTTTCGGCTATCCGCTAGTAGTGATGTTTTCATTTGGGCTTAGTAACTTCATGTTTGTGTTTCTTTTGGTGTCTCTGATGAGGAGTGGGGTGGGGGGCAGGGAGTGAGGTTATTGCATCGATTCCTGATCATTGCTTTCACTGTATATGTTTTTTCTGTACCTAATTGACTAGATGAGCATATTCAAAATGAGTTTGAATCTTTGTATGTTGCTAGTTTAGGTCGGTTGGCACTAAATGCGTTTTGTTGTAACGATCAGCCTGCTTTGAAAGTTTGTCAGAGTCTTTGCTCTTCTAACGTGTCTTTGGATATAATTTTGCTTGTCATTTTTAGCTCATCTGAGCCGAAGGCTTGGGGAGCTCATAGAATCGCAGCATGCTTCGCCCGTCGTCTTCCGTCGTCCAAACATTTAAACTGAAATATGTTTGCAGCCTGTAGACATATCCCAAATAAATTTTATCTTAAGAATATCTGAGGTTGAGGATTGCTTGAATATGCATTTTATGATACTTGCTCCAAAACTTCGGCTGCTTTGGCAACTGATAGGTCACAAAGGCGTAATTTCTTTGTTAACCTTTATCCTGCTAAATATATCAAATATGCCACACCCATTACCAACTATCAGTTAATCAGATTAGTTTGTACCTGATGTTCTGTCTGTGGTCCGGCACATCGGAGACAAACAGTTGGTTTTCTTTTTGCTTTAGCATTTCAGTTTTTTCTTGCTGTCGAGTCCTCGCCGTTGTTTCATCTCTGTGGTTGTTTGATTTTTATGCTCTCGGAGTTGAGGAAGCAAGCCTTCATGCGGACAAAACAATTTTTCCTAAATCGCGAGGATATCGGCCACGTAAAATCGATTTAAGCACACACCCCCCCCCCCTCACACACACACGCACACACACAAAGTGAAACGCATTTCACTGATCATTCCAATGCGGTTCTTCTGTCCCGGTTTATTTTTTTTATATAATTCGTCTTGGAATGTGTGTATCGCTTATTTATAATCAATTGGCCATCTTGCGGTAAAATAACTGTCATTTTGGCTTTCCCCTATTGGTGTTTCCATTAGAGTCTAGTTGTTTCATGTTAGTATTTCTTCCCCTTTGGTGTCTCTGATTGGAAATAGAAGTGGAGGCACTAGCCGTGGGTTAATTTTATCGATTCCTGAACATTGCCTTCACTTCTATTTTAAACTAAAAATGTAAATCTAAAGCCGTGGCATTGGTATCATAAGTATAATTAGCTTCATTTAATTGCAGTTCTGCAGGGTAAATTTGACTAACAATTCCATCAAAATAAGGCATCATAGTGCAAATGATATTTTCTGGTCCTTTGAGATCATTGAATTGATTTAGAATCATTTCTTAGGCCGTCGCTAGAAGGCGTGGTCGGTGTTGCGCATTTCAGTAATAGTCATGAACGCACTCAATAAAACCGACTCTGCTAGTTACGTTTATTTGGTGTATTCTTTGCTTACAAAGGCTCTAACTATTCAGAACTAATTGATAATATTCAAAAGGTTATCGACCTAGACGTTGAGTTAAGTGCTTCAATGACACCAGCTAGAGTAACATCAGAAAGAGACTCCTTGAAATCTTTCTCGCCCATCGGGTCTGCGAGAAATAGAAGGTCTTGGAATGTCTTTTCATCTCAGTGTCGGGTGAAAGTCCAACAAAATTGGAAGCAGCGTCTCAAAAATGACCTAACTAGTGTTGACGTCGACGTTGAACCTCAATACAAACACATTCTCCCATAACAGAATAATCAATAACTCCGCTACAAGAGGAGCGCAATTAGTAATAATCGGAATATCTACAATTGGTATTATTTAATACCTTATCTAATGAACATGTTATCTAAAAGAAATAATTAAACATCACAAACATTTCGGCAAAACGATAATTTTAACTTTTTTGGTCATTGTAAGTAAAGAAAGGATCTGTTATGATTACAAGTAAGATAAAGATAACCTGTTCTCTATAAAGAAATTTCAATAAGATGTTTCTCGATTAAATTATGAAACAGAGTTCTATTCGGTGTTGAAAAAGTGTTGACAAAGAAGACCCGCTTAATGCTCTAGACTTGAGTTTATCAAAAACTTCAGTAGGTTTTTTTATTGACCAAAGCAAGTATATTCCTTGTCATTTGTTAACTTTTTTAAATAACCTAGCTCAATCAAAATGGATAGCAGAAAGAATTTGGGCAGTCCAGTAGTATAACAGGCACTCGAATTAGCAATAAACCTCGCTTTATATGGTCGTTTATGATGGTAAGGTAAGCATTACGTCGCAGAAGGCTTGTCCTATTTTTCCGTTACTTGCACAGAAACTTGAGGGCTCTATCAATTACGTCTTCCGAAGTCTCTTCATGGGCCTTCGTATAAAAGTCTACTCACAGGCATTTGTATTCAAAATGCAACCGTTGTTTGTTGCCTTATCTGTTGGAACAAAATATATTTCCTAAGGAATTCCTGGACACCAAGCTCCAGGTGACGGAATAATGACTTTGGATTAACCGGTAAACGATTATCATTGTGAAGATAAATCCACCGCCCTCAGTCTACGTCCCAGAGGTATTGATAATTTAGAAAGCGCATATCAAATACATATATAATATATCAATGCGCTGTAAAAGTATTGTTCCGTAAACTAAGGGAAGGGATTTATCTGTAGAAAGAGATCAGCAAAGTGTAGGAAAATAACCTAGTTTAACTGTGATAATTCCAGGTTTGCCTGTTGATGCGCTCGTAGACAAGAAGATCAATGTTACACTGCACAGATATCTAGTAAATTGGAACAGGGCACAGCTGACATGCAAAGCTAATGGAGGTTATCTCTACCGTCTCAACTCCGAAGAAAGGTCAAGGGTTCTTATAAAATATCGAACATACACTGATTGGAGAGACCATCACAGGTACGAGGAAAATATTTATATATAAAACATTATCTCATTATCTTAGGGGCATTGAGATTACTTTTCCAACATTTTCTAGATAAAAAAGCATTAATTTTTTCAGTATTCAGCATTTCATTTTTTGTGCTGTCGAACTACTTAGAAAAAATTACTCAGGAAAGACCACAATCAAAGAACGCAGCCATCTCAAGACAACTAAAGAAAGTAAGTAAAATGTAGGCACACATGTGAAACAGACGAAACATCAACCAACGGCACAAATTAAAATAACAAATAAAATTTGGCAATAGAACGATCACTTTGGTCGGTTAATAGTAAAGCTACTGGAGGACTTCAACTCCGGAGTTTAAGAAATTTTAAACCTCATCGTTGTTTCATCTCTATAGAAAATAGAAGTGAAGGCAATGATCAGATATCGATACAATTAACCCACAGCTCCCATCAGAGACAACAAAGGGAAAGAAACAAAAAACATGAAACAACAGACCTCAATGGAAACATCAACAGCGGAATGCCTAAATGATAGTTACTTTCCCACAAAATGGCCAATAGGCTATCCAAAATTAAAATAACGTAACCGACACAAGCACCAAAGACAAACCGTAACAAAAATAAAACCACGACAGAAGAACCGCCTTGGGACGGACAGCGAAACGAATTCCACTGGAGGGCTTAAATCGATTTACGTCCCTTACTTCCGTCGCGATTTAGACAAAAAATTTGTTCAGTCCGCATGGAGGCCTCCTAACTCATCAGTGCAACAGCTCAGTGACCACAAAAATCAATCAACCACAGAGATGAAACAACGGTGATGACTCGACAGCAAAAAGGCACTGAAATGCTGGAGCAAAAGAAGACCAACAGTTAAGACTCCGATTGGCCCAACCAGAGACACTTCATTAAACATTGAATGAAAAAGACTTAATGATTGGCTACAATGCATGCAGCCTGTCATATAACATTTGTGTTGCATCCAATTTTTTATATCGAAGAATGATTTTACTAAGTCATTGCGATTATACATTTTTCTGAATTTATATACTAAGTCACCAAATAATCGGGTTCCAGTAGACCTTGTTGCAGAAGAGATTTAAGTAAAACAATGAATTTTGAAATTAAATCGGAATGACGTCTATAAAATTTTGAAAAGGCTTTGCGTAGTTTATGATACCGATAACCCTGATTAAGAAGTTTAGCGGTTAACAATTTATTACGAGTGTTGAAGTCAGTTACATGATTAGATCTCCAAATCAAAATCGTCGCGTTTATCATAAATTTTGCAAGAAACAAAACCATCTACAAAAGGTAGGTGTAAATCCAAAAACGGGGCCTCGGTATCAGAAGAATTTGCTTTATTTAACTGAAGTTCTCGGGGGAGGGGGTGGAGGTAAATTCGACTGATCAAAATAAATGTGGAGGCAATGATCAGGAAACGATACAATTAACCCACAGCTAACATCAGAGGCACCAAAGGGAAAGAACCACAAACAGGAAACAACAGACCCTAATGGAAACATCAATAGCGGAAAGCCAAAAGGATAGTTACTTTCCCACAAAATGGCCAATAGGCTATCCAAAATAAAATAATATAAGCGACACAAACCGCCAAAGACAAACCATAACAAAAATAAACCGCGACAGAAGAACGCCTTGGAACGGTTAGCGGTCAAACCATCGAAATAGGTATTGCCAATATTTAATAAATTATCCTAATATCTAGAAGTCGATCTAAAGGCTTCAATGTTTTCAAATTTGTTTTCAACGAAAGGGACATCATGAAGTCTCTTTCATAGCAAAACAAGAACAAATCAATCACAAGGGGTGCGCAATAAGTACCCATCGGAATACCCAATAAGAATCAAAAATGAGCTCCTTTAAGAGCAATGAAAACATTCATCAGAAAGAAGATGGGCCATACCACGCAGCTTCGGCCAACAAAGCCTCATCAGTGACCCTGTAATGATCCGGCAAAGAAAGCCAGAGGAAACACACCGCAATTTTGCAAATTTCGAATAGGCAGTCGATACAAAGACAGATATAAATCAAATCGGGGTCCAAAAAATTAAAAACCTGTCTAGAATATGAGTCTTAACAAGTAATTTATTTCTGATTTCTCAGAATATTCACGCTGATCTCAAAGGACCAAAAGTAAAATATAAACTACACTATGGTTGATGTACGGGGAGACGTTTTACGGCCGCCACACGGCACAACACCAGCTGCAGTGAAGGCAAATAAAAATCAAAAATGAGCTCCTTTAAGAGCAATGAAAACATTCATCAGAAAGAAGATGGGCCATACCACGCAGCTTCGGCCAACAAAGCCTCATCAGTGACCCTGTAATGATCCGGCAAAGAATGCCAGAGGAAACACACCGCAATTTTGCAAATTTCGAATAGGCAGTCGATACAAAGACAGATATAAATCAAATCGGGGTCCAAAAAATTAAAAACCTGTCTAGAATATGAGTCTTAACAAGTAATTTATTTCTGATTTCTCAGAATATTCACGCTGATCTCAAAGGACCAAAAGTAAAATATAAACTACACTATGGTTGATGTACGGGGAGACGTTTTACGGCCGCCACACGGCACAACACCAGCTGCAGTGAAGGCAAATAAAAATCAAAAATGAGCTCCTTTAAGAGCAATGAAAACATTCATCAGAAAGAAGATGGGCCATACCACGCAGCTTCGGCCAACAAAGCCTCATCAGTGACCCTGTAATGATCCGGCAAAGAAAGCCAGAGGAAACACACCGCAATTTTGCAAATTTCGAATAGGCAGTCGATACAAAGACAGATATAAATCAAATCGGGGTCCAAAAAATTAAAAACCTGTCTAGAATATGAGTCTTAACAAGTAATTTATTTCAAACTGGTTTCAATAACTTAGTACCAAATCTTATCCAAATATTGTCAAGTAGAAAGGTGAGAGCTTCACAAACTTTCTGACATGACCATAAAGTATAATGTTTATGCTCTTCAGAAGTGAAAAAAGCATTTCTTACATCACATGCAAGATATAGAGAGTCTTCCCTATGAAATGTTTATTCAATTAAATTATAAAGTTTTTTCTTTCATAAGGTTATGAGGAAGTGTAGTGTAAAGCGCAGAAAAATCATAAGCAAGAAAACGTCCAAGTCTTTGAAAGATCAGGGAGAAATCTGTTTTGTTCTATAAAACAATCTAATGAAGTTTTAAATAAATTGAAACCAAGACGTTTCATAGCTTTAAGTCTATCTACTTATGATTTTCCACCCTTTATACTAAGCTTCCTTACAATCATATAAAAGAAAAACTGATTGATTGAACTGAATGAACATTTCATGGGAAGTTTTCACTCTACCTTGCATGTAATGTAAGAAATGCTTTTTACACTTCTGAAGAGGATAAAAATTATAATTTATGGTCATGAAGAAAATGTGTAAAATAGAAGTGGAGACAATGATCAGGAACTGATACAATTAACCCACAGCTCTCATCAGAGACAGCAAAGGGAAAGAAACACAAACACGATACAACAGACCCCAATGGAAACATCAATAGCGGAAAGCCAAACGGACAGTTACTTTCCCACAAAATGGCAAATAGGCTATTCTAAATAAAATAATATAAGCGACACAAACATCCAAAGACCATCCATAACAAAAATAAACCGCGGCAGAAGAATCGCATTGGAACGGTCAGCGGAAACGGGCAACCACAAGGTCCCATAGACTTACAATGGGAAAATGCTTGTCATCACCGTCGCGCCTTCAGTTTTGATCGGATCTTTCTGAAACTTATATGTAAAGTGGCTGGGGATAAAACCTCGGATGAGCTCGAAACCCGACCAAGTCGGCCCATTTATCATATAGTTAAGGCCCTTTGATTGCTGAAAATGCCGATTTTTGACATTGTCATCACCGTAGCCCTTTCAGTTTTGATCGGCCCTTTCTGAAACTTATATGTAAGGTGACTGTGGATAAAACTCGGATGAGTTAAAAAACCGGCCTATTCGGCCCATTTATCATAGAGTCACGTCCCTTTGATTGCTTAAAATGCCGAGTTTTGACATTATCATCACCGTAGCCCCTTCAGTTATGATCGGATCTTTCTAAAACTTACATGTAAGGTGGCTGGGGATAAAAGCTCAGATGAGTTCGAAAACCGGCAAAGTCGGCCCATTTATCATAGAGTTACGTCCTTTGATGGTAAAAAACGCCGATTTTTTACATTGTCATCACCCTAGCCCCTTCAGTTTTGATCTGATCTTACTGAAACTTACATGTAAGGTGGCTGTGGATAAAATCTCGAACGATTTCGAAAACGGGCAAAGTCGGCGGGTTTTATCACAGGGTTACGCCCCTTTTATCACAGAGTTACGCCCCTATGATTGCTGAAAATGCTGATTTTTGACCGTGTCATCACCGTAGTCCCTTCAGTTTTGATCGGATCTTTCTGAACTTATATGTAAGGTGGCTGGGGTTTTTACCTTGTCATCACCGTAGCCCATTCAGTTTTGATTTGATCTTCCTGAAATTTAAGTACAAGTAAGTCAGGGTTAAAAGCTCGGAAAGGTTCGAAAACTAGCAATGTGGGTCGATTACTGACGGAGCTGTGTCCCCTCCTTTGCTGAAAATCACCATAGCCCCTTCAGTTTTGATCGGATCTTCATGAAACTTACAAACAAGTAAGTCAGGGATAAAAGCTCTAATGAGTTAAAAACTGACGAGTTTGGATCATCTATTGTATAGTTACGTCCCCTTTACTGCTGAAAATGCCCCTTCAGTTTTCATCGGATCTTTTTGTAACTTACATGTTAGGAAGTAAGGGATAAAACCTTTGCTGAGTTCAAAAATTGCTGAGGTTGGCCTATATTTCGGAGAGTCATGTCCCCCCCCCCCCTTGATTACAGAAAATGCCTATTTTTGACCTTGTCATCACCGTCGACACTTCAGTTTTGATCGGATCTTCCTGAAACTTACATACAAATAAGCCGGGGCTAAAAGCTTGGATAAGTTATTGTTTGTTTGTTTGATTTGAGGTTTAACGTCCCCGTCAACACTGTAAAGGTCATTTTGGAGACGTTGCTTCCAATTTTGTGGGACTTTTACCCGACATTGAGATAAAATGACATCTCAAGCCCTGTCGCCCAATGAAACCAATAGGGTTTATCAGTATGGACGGTACGCCTCGCACCGCGGTTCCTGGACAGGCTTAGACCCTCTAAGCGGTTTACCAGTACTAGTGTGCGGGCCGGATTCAGCTCTGCGTGGAAGCATCGTGCAGCCCATATATTTCTTCAAGCCCCTATGGGCGGGGGCGGTAAAGTAATTGGATAAGTTAAAACAATACTGATGTCGATCTATTAGTCATGGAGTTTTGTCCACTACTTTGCTGAAAATTCTTGGTTTTGACCTTGTCATTACTGTAGCCCCTTCAGTTTTGATTGGCTCTTCTTGAAACTTACAAACAAGTAAGTCAGGGATAAAAGCTCGTTTTACCATGTCATCACTGTAGCCCCTTCAGTTTTGATCGGATCTTCTAGAAACTTACATATAAGCAAGTCAGGGATAAAAGCTCTAATGAGTTCGAAAACCGGTGAGTTTAGCTTATTTATCATAGAGTTATTATGTCACTTTGTTTGCAGAAAATGCCTATTATTTGACCTTGTCATCACCGTAGTCTCTTCAGTTTTGACCTAATCATCCTGTTTTTGCAAGTTTTTGACCATGTCATCAGCAAAACTCATTGAGTAACCAGTAGAACTTCCTGAAACTTCGAATCTGTTAGCTCAGGTGAGCGATACATGACCATCCATGGACCTCTTGTTTATATTATGGTTTGTCTTTGCGTGTATGCATCGCTTATGTTTTTTTGTTTTTTTTTTCTTTTATAGCCAATTGGGCATTGTGTGAAAAAGTAATTGCCTCTTGGCTTTTTTCCGCTATTGATGTTCCCATTACGGTCTATTTATTTCATAACTCACATAATACACATATTAACTGGAACACCGGAACAGGCTATCTAGCCTCTGTGGATGCATTCTGGTAGTTATCTCATGTTTGTGTTTCTTTCCCTTTGGTGTCTCTGATGGGAGCTTTGGGTTAATTGTATCGATTCCTGATCATTGCCTTCACTTCTATTTCTACTGTCTGTTAGGTTTGACATCACTTATGTCGCTTAGTTCAGTATATTGATCGAAAGAGAACAAAACCTACACACTGACAGTTGGCCTGATATTTTTCTGTAAATGCAATGAGCATGTTAATGTTTTATTTTAACATAGAGGATCTTACATGAGTGCTCATGTATTATTGAATTTATTAAACGAGTTGAGGTAAAGGGATAAAATACGAGGCTTTGCCGAGCATTTTATCCCTTTTCCTCAACGAGTTTAATAAATTCAATACTACATGAACACGAATGGAAGATTCTTTTTATCATATGACATTTAAAACGGATTTTATTCACGATTTGTTTACAAAAATGTCATTATTCCGCCATCAGTAAACGCGACGTCGTTAAGAACGCCGTACATGCAACATTACGGGGCGTAACTAGCTAATTTGCATATTTAATCCACTAGTGTATTATCGAATTTATTACATGGCTTTATTACACTCTCAGACGCGACGTCATATGATAAATTATTCTTAATGCGTCGTAACCAGAAGAAATGTAAAAAGAGAAACAATCAGGAACAGATACAAACAGATCCCATATTCCTCCCACACTATCACTAGGGAAACAAGTCGAAACATGGGGTGACCACGGTAAACAACACGGGCCACAGGTAAACCAGCAGCTCTTTCCCAAACAGGTGGTGACTCAAAATAGCCAAACCTAACTAAAAAGGAGCAATATACATAATGGCGGTAAGAATTTGAATCACCAACATGACCAAGATTAAACTAGAGGGACAAATGTAACTAAAAATGAACAACAAAAAGGGGGAAGGATCAGAACCATCTAAATATCTCATTCGAGGTCATCAGAGGCGCGCTTGTGTACTAACTACATTAGAAACTTGCGTATCATTGCCTTCACTTCTAGTTAGCGCTTATGGAAACTTTCACACGATGCGGGTTTTTTCTGAAGAGCATTTCTGTCTGTTTTTCAAAGAAAAACTTTCGAGTTATTGTAGTCATTCCGGTGTCTGCGTTAGTGTTTTTTTTTTTTTCGGAGAAAAAAAAATTAAAATTGGCTATAACTTCACTAGTTTCTGACTTTCTTATGAAAAATAAAAGTGACGACAATAATCATGAATCGATACAGTTAACCCACAGCTCCCATCAGAGACACCAAAGGGGAAAAACAAAAACATGAAATAACTAGATCCTAATGGAAAAATAACGTAAAAGGACAGTTACACAAAATGGCCAATAGGCTATCCAAAACAAAAAATATAGGCGATACATACACTCAAAGACAAACCATAACACACTCATCCTCACAAGATCTATATTCTGGCCGAAAACCATAATAATATTGTTGATTTGGATTGCATTATCTTCCCTTTTCTAAAACGTTTCTGAAACACGTTTCCTTCTCATTTCAATACGTTTTATAACAGAGCCCTCAAACTCCGCATGGATGTTCCTTTGGACAAGACCTAAACCTTTGTACCTGTGACCTTGGTCTTTAAACTATGTTTTTTTTTTTTTTTGTTTTTTTGTTTTTTATATATTTAACCAAATTTGCTATAGCTTCATGAAAACTTCACACAAGTACTCACCATCACAAGAGCTACATTCTGACCAAGGGTAATAAAACTATTGCTGAATTTGATTTAATGATCCCCTTTTCAGTTTGTATGTCCCCGCCATTCGAAATAAAAGTGGAGGCAATGATCAGAAATCGATACAATCAACCCACAGCTCCTATCCGAGACACCAATGGTGGAAGGGCATATAGCGTTGACCCTGTCCGTTCGTTCGTCCGTTCGTGTGTTCGTTCGTCAGTCCGAAACTTAAATGCTGTCAATAACTTTCTTATTTCTGGATGAATTTTGAAATTACTTTGGAGATATGTTAACCATCATGAGACGATGTGTCGCGCGCAAAACCCATGTCCCTACCTCCTAGGTCAAGATCGTACTTAGAGGTCAAATGTAAAGAAAACGGTCCGAAACTTAAACACGTTCAATATCTTTCTTATTTCTGAATAGATTTGACATTGCTTTGCAGAAATGTTAACCATCATGCGACGATATGTTGCGCGCAAAACCCAGGTCCCTACCTCCAAGGTCAAGGTCGTACTTAGAGGTAAAATGTAGAACGAAAAAGGTCCGTAACATAAACATGGTCAAAAACCTTCTTACTTCTGGATGGATTTTGAAATCACTTGGCAGAAATGTTAGCCATCCTGAGACGATCTGTCTCACACAAAACCCAGATCCGTACCTCCAAGGTGAAGTTCGTTCTTAGAGGTCAAAGGTTAAAAAAATGGGTCCGATTCTTAAACACTATCAATAACTTCCTTTTTTTTTTTCTTTTTTGGGGGTTTTGGTTTTACGGCACTTTCAAGATTGTTTCACTCATATCAAGCCGATCGTTAATCATAGGTGGGCGAAAACCGGAGTACCCGGAGAAAAACCACCTGACTTTCCGTTGCAGAATTTTGCGTCTCACATGTGACCCGAGCGAGGCTCGAACCACAGCGGTGAAAGACCTAATGATCAAGAGTCAGCGCTCTTAACCACTAGGCCACGGAGGCCCGTCAATAACTTCCTTATTTATGGATGGGTTTTGAAATGCCTTGGCAGAAATAATAGCGACACCGCCTTGTGGCTGCGAAGCAGCCACGCGGTGGCGTCAAATGGTAACGCGTATGGAACTATGGGATAGATCATACCATAGGCCTGAAAAGCTTTCGTCCAGGTACGAAAAAATTCGAATGATTAAAACACAGCGAATAACTCCGAGTATTCCAATTGAACCTTGATCCAATGAAATAACGTCTATGTTTAGGCTCATGAATAATGGTTACCGATTATTTGGCGTCTTTCTCGCCTGTGATAGTAGACGACGGAAACCAGTATCTCCCCGGAAACAAGCTCATTTGCATACAATTGTTGACCGATATGACGCCATTTTTTTTCAAGCTGTCAGCTGGCCAGAGGCGTATAATTACCAATGCCTTAGTTATTAGTAGAATTTCGGTAAGAACAACAATGCAGTAATTTCACATATAGTTGGAACTTTAAAGATAACTATATTTTTATATAACTTTTTGCGTATTAATGTATTTTTAATAGCCCGTATGTGGGACCAGGACTGGGGACGGGACAAGGAAGAAGTCTTACCTGGGTAAATGGTTGAGAATCTCCCTGGCAGAGGCTCTGGTCTTGTTGTTTGAGTGGCCAATCTAGACTGAGAAGCGTGGTCTCTTCTGCATGCTTTTCTCGCTTCCCAGGTACCTTTGTTTATGCAAGTGGGTAAAACCCATCACCTTCCGGTCGGCGTTTCTGGAAAGCTCACGACACAACACTCCTCCCCACTTTATCTTGAAGGCCTTGTCACCAGCTGCCAGGTTCATCCTTGAGTGGGACTGATGTCCAACTGTCACTTCGGGCTTGGACGAGACTAGAAGTCTCAGTCCATTGTCTGGCTTGAAGGAGACGAAGAAGCCTCACTTGCAAGCTGCTGTGTTGAGTCTAGCTTGTTATTTGACAGCTTGAGCGGACAAAGAAGACACACTCAATTTGCTGTCTGGCCATCTCGTTAAGTCCAACAGATTTCGAACTAGAAGTCCAGAAATCGTGACAGAACTAGAAGCTCAATGTCATTTAGTGGACTATTACAGAAATCCGCGGATAGACTGCCGTCTAGAAGACACATTTCTGGATTTGTGCGATCTAGAAAATCAATCTTTCCTTCATTCTTAGTGGATACTTCCAAAACATCAGCCAGTTTGTTAACCAGTGAACTTAAGTAATCAGTAAACCTAATGGTTACCGGGTAATTCTTTATCCGTGTGCATCTTCTAGTAACAATTTGTCTTTCATCTCTGTGGTTGTCTCCTTATGGCATATCCCATTATTTTTCCTCCCTGCCCAGCTAATTGTACCTGAATGGAGCCACCCACATTTACCGTGAACCTGACCCATTAAACATCTGGTCTGGTGCAGTTATGACAACCACCGCAGGGCAAAACTACAGCTTGTGTGTCGGATTCATTTTCTGTTTACCTGACCCCGAGACCCAACGTCCCAATCAACACCGCCTAGGCCACCCCGGAGACGCCGCCCCTAACCCTGCGCGATCATTACCAGAGATGAAATGACATCTCCATTCCTGCCACCCAAGGAAACCAGCATAGCTTATACGCATGGACAGTCAGACTTGCACTACCACGTCCGGGCAGGCCCTGAACCCCTAAGTAGATTACTAGTACTCATGTGCGGTATGCTGCACATGGCATCAGAGGATCTGAATTCCTTAACTGTCTGAACTTCAATGTTAAGCTTTATTGGGATAATCCCTCAACCCATTAAGCTAGCTGACCCTTGAGGCCCCCTGAACAATAAAAACCATGTTAAACTTGAATGAGCCTTTCTCACTTTCAGAATCTTGCCTAGAAGATAGTACCCAAGATAACTGGTAAACAATACTGTGGCTAAACAGAGTTCTAGTTAATTCCAAACTTGGAGTAATTTACTCCCACTTTGTCATTTCTGACTCCCAACTTTTTGAAAAGTATGGTAAAACTCCCAACTTTTTCTGGAATACTGCATTTTTACTCCAATTTTAAAAACCCTGGGGAGAACCCTGCTAAAATCTCATTCCTGTTCATTCAAATGTGTTTTTAACGGAGGCAAAGAGAAACTGCTATTAATAAGCCTATACTCTTTCAACTCCAGCTAAAATCTATTTTTGTTCATTCAACTGTATCTTTCTTATGGAGGCAAAGAGAAACTGCTATGTATAAGCCTATACTCTTTCTACTCCATTTTAAAATCTTTTTTTCATTCATATGTGTCTATCTTTAATTTGGAGGCAAAGAGAAACTGCTATTTTATAAGCCTATACTCTTTCTACTCCATTTTAAACTTTCAAACGTTTGGAAGCATTCACATATCAAAATAAAGGGACCTGTATCATTAGGTTTGGACAAATTTTCTTTGCTGTTTTAAAAGCCTTATTTGCCATCATTATTTTGACTATTTTTGCCTGTCATAGTTTGCATTTGTCAAATTACTTGCTATTTCCTTGCCTTGCACTTAAGTGTAAGCTTTTCCTAGTGGCTAGAAGCCTACTTAAGAAACTTTTCATCAAGCCATTTCAAAATTTAGTGTAGAAGTAAGACAACTGGTTCTTCCACCAATGTTCTGTAACTACCAACGTGGATCATTCAATTTGATGTTTCATTCTTCTGTCATTCCGATTCTTGTCCATCAATTCCATTAGCAGTCAGTCGTTGTACCCGGGATTCTGTTAGTGAGCTGACTGTTAATGGAAAACACCTTTTCTTTCCCCATTGGAATGTCTCTTTCCTTCCACAGCTTGGAATTTGCACTGGTGTTGTACTCTATTAAGAACAGCTTTCATACTGAAACATGCTTGGCTGTCTATCAGCATATCCCTAGCAGTATTTTGAAATAGCTTCCCAAATCCGATGCTTTTCAGGCGGGTCTCTAAATGTGGCAGTGGCAAGGGTCAGAACTTGGTCAGCTGTTCTTCCAAAGATCTTTCCCATCAAATTCATGTTCTTTGGAAGCTGTTTCAGATCACCACGCCTCTCTCTCCATGAGTGTCTAGAAGACTCCTCAGGAGATATGTTATCACTCGCTTTTTCCCACATCAGTGCGGTATGCCATGGTGACCTTGACCTAGAAGTACTATATCATTAGTGTCTTGACACGCTCAACCTTGAATATGTCCTTGGTGACCTTGACATCCGGTGTCGAGCATATGATCTTGTTTGTGACCCTGCCCTTGCATATCTGGAGCATGACCTTGGCTTCTCATGCTTTCTTGGTGACCTTGACCTGTCATACTTTCTTGATGGTGACCTTGGCCTGCCATGCCTTCTTGAAGAGTCAACCTGTCATGCCTTCTATGTGTCCTTGACATGTTATGCCTTCTAGATGTCCTTGATATTCCATGCCTTCTTGAAGGGGACCTTGACGCTTTACGTCCTCTTGAAGGTGACTGACCTTCCTTACCCTCCTGAAGGTGACCTTGACATCATGACCTTGAAGGTGATTTCCTCAACATGCCTTCTTGAAGGCGTTCTTGACCTTTCTTGCCCTCTAGAAGGTGACCTTGACAATTCCTGTCTGCTTGAAGGAGAGCTTAACCTTCCATGCCTCCTAGGTGCCCTTGACAATTCCTGTCTTCCTGATGGTGAACTTGACCTTCCCGCCTAGGTGACCTTGACAATTTCTGTCTCCTTGAAGGTGAGCCCGACCTTCCATGCCTTCTAGAAGGTGTCTCCAGTCTTGGCTTAATCTGCCCTCTTTTGGTTGTTCCTGACCTTTAACCCCTGGAGTTTAACCTTGGTCTGGTTTGCCTTCTTGACTCTTCGAACTTCCTACCATGTGATCTTGACCATGAATGTCTTTTACGGCTGTAGGAATCATATTCACTGGCATGAGGCCTATCTTTTTTCTTATCAAGTCCATTTTCATATCTGCTTTCGGCGAGACCAAAGACTATTTTTTTCACATGAAACTATTTTTTTTTTCATTCTTGTATGATGATGTCGACCAAAGCGCATGTGTCTAGAAGACTCCAAGCACTCCGGTGAACCATCTGGCTGATCAGTCACTTCTTTCTGTTAATTCTTAAACTCTTTCTGAAATCCAATGCATGTCCTCTTCTGTTCCTTCCTAGCCATGAGGATTAGAAATCAACTCCATGACTGCTCTACTGTTCTTGGCAATGGGGATTAGAAATCAACCCAATGTGCTCTACTCTTCCTAGCCATGAGGATTAGAAATCAACTACATGACTGCTCTACTACTGTTCTGGGTCATGGGGATTAGAAATCAACGCCATGCCCACTACATTCTTCTATCAATTCTGTTCACGTGAAAGCATTTCTTCATCCTTTGACTGATGGTGTCGTCCGGCGCCTGTGTATCTAGAAGACGACTAATGCTCCATCAAGCCATCTGTCTGGTCAATAATCTTTGCCTCAACATTTGCTATCTTATTTGTGCAAGGAGTGACAAATACAAACTTCTGTAAAGTGTAATATAAATATTTCAAGAATAACCTCTGTGTATAGAATACTCCAGAGATTCTTTCCCAAAATATTTATCCTTTTTTTCTGGCTTTTCGACAGGCAGAACACTTTTCAATAATTTTCGCGTATAGAATACTGCGAAAACCCTAGAAAAGTCTGTCTTTTAAGTGATAACCAGTTATTTACTAATATATTAGTTGAGTCCGGTAACTTTGCATGGCCGTTTATTTTGCGCACCCTGCATTCGCATTTTCACAAACTGTATCCCTAATTATCAATTCCACTATATTCAGTGCATCGGCATTAAGTTTAACTTTAACCCGAAAAAGATGTCCTGCACGTGCAGATGAAATAGCCTCGCGGAACCCCCCAATTTTTCTCAAAATACGAACTCTTAAAAGTCAAGACTGGGTTTAAAACTAGCCAAAGTCGCTATTCCCTTGATTCTAAACTTACTGCTTCTGACAACATTGCAGAAGAACGCATCAACAACTTATGAGTCAACCCTCATGTTCAAACTGTTCAACAAACATATTGTGCGCAATGTTAGGCGACAAAATTGGTAGTTCAATTTCAAGGGGGCATCCCTTTTCATAGTATTCTTTGTCCTGTATATTAAAAACTTCAGAGGCCAATTTTCATTGCAGCTGGTCGATAGGGAAATGCTGCAATGTTGTTGACTGAAAATTGAGTGGTGGCTTGAACAAAGTCACACATAGCTATATAAACTTTATATGCGCAATGTTACCGGACTGCACCGTACTTCCAAAACGTTAGAATAATGCTTTTTAATAGATGGCTGGCTTCTTTTAAGTAATAAGCAGTTCTTTTTAACTATTTTGGGTATAGAATACTCCTAAAATGTAAGAACTATGCTTTTTCAATATATGGCTGTTTGCCGATACTTTTCAATACAACAAAATAGAAGAAAAAGGACTATTTTCGGTTTAGAAAACTCAAGAAAACAACCCTTTCTCGTCTGCAACCAACCAACCAACCCTTTCTTCAAAAATGCAGACAGTTATTTGTCACCAATTTTATTCAAGAAAGTACTTTGTGTATAGAATACGCCAAAGATTTTACGTAGGTTTCTTGAATTAATACCACAATGATACAGGTTAGGGATTTCTTTTATAATAATGGTCGCGTATAAAATACAGCGAACAATCGAAGAAAAGTACATGTAAATCTTGGTTTAGAAAACACAGAGATTACCTTTTCTTCTTTCTTGACAACCAGGTATTCCTCTGCCATTCCACGGAGAAAATCAGCCACCCAACCAGGCAAAACTAAACCCCAACTGGCAAGGGACAATTTAGAATTTTTCCAAACTGAAAATTACCCCAAGAAAAAACTGACAGAAGACAAACAAAAATCAATCCAATTAGCTAACCTTAAATTAATTTAAGACTGCCTTAAGAATTGGTTCATTCAGCTAAAAGCCAAACTCACCGGTTGTCCCCAAAACTGACTGGCTCCACGTTGTTGAAAAAATAAACAGGCCAAACCAAGAAGCTAAATGCCTCAGAACTTCACCTGCCTACAATTTCAACCTGTCAGGCTATCAAGAGTTGAACCCTTCACAGTTCCCTCTGTAAACAAAAGGAACCGCGTATCATGTTCACCGTCCCTCACGTCCGAAAACGTGAAGTAAATCTGAACCCTTCACAATCCCCAACGTTAAAAAAATAACGAAGTGGACCGCGTATCATGTTCACCGTCCCTCACGAATCCGAGGATAACTCGTGAAGTAGTAATACACCTCTAACGAAATGACCGGAGAATTCCCCCTTCCGTTTTATCGCTCGTCGCCAAATAATGTATTTTTAATAGCCCGTATGTGGGACCAGGACTGGGGACGGGACAAGGAAGAAGTCTTACCTGGGTAAATGGTTGAGAATCTCCCTGGCAGAGGCTCTGGTCTTGTTGTTTGAGTGGCCAATCTAGACTGAGAAGCGTGGTCTCTTCTGCATGCTTTTCTCGCTTCCCAGGTACCTTTGTTTATGCAAGTGGGTAAAACCCATCACCTTCCGGTCGGCGTTTCTGGAAAGCTCACGACACAACAGTATTTTTCACGTTACAGTTGGCCGAGGCTGAAACTGAAAGTACCAAAAATTGATCAGCTCACAGCTGCAGCACAGACCTGCTCAAGTGTTTGAAATTGCAGTCGATATTCCTACAAAGTACATTGGCAATCATGTACTAGTAACTCCCGCAGGGGTCTTTAACCTGCACTTTTTCGGGGTTCAAGTCCCACGCCAGAAATCTGCGATCGGAGATGTACATTACATACACCTGTACCCTGCAGGGTTGAAAGCCTACAGCCTAATCATGTAATTACAGTAGGGGTCTTTAACCTGCACAGGAGATGACTCTTTCTGCACAGGGGGCCTCCAGTTAACGTCCAGATCCAAAGGAGTGTGCACTTTTTGGTATTCAGCCAATGGAGCGTGTTCGAGGGGGGGGGGGGGGAGGCTCTAGCATTAGAGGCAAGTGTATGCACCACTAAACCATCGGCCATTCTTGAACAAAACACTCAGCATTGTACCGCCCTATCTTTGGTGCTCATGGTTGTGGTTTGAGTGCTTGTGAGATGCAGTGTTCTGCAACGGAAGGTCAGGTGGTTTCTATCGGTATCGGGACAACTCGACACATAGCAAACTCGACACATAGCAAACTCGGCACATAGCCAACTCGGCACATAACCAACTCGGCCCCTACAAACTCGGCAGTCGGCACATAGCAAACTCTGCCCACAATAGTTATAATGCTTTATTAAGCTGTACATTAATACTTTATTTGCCTGTTTTATTATTATTATTTTATAATAATTATTTATATGCTTATTAAATAAAACAAGTTTCTAGTATATTTTTTTTTTTGGATTGTTTTTAAAAAAAATCATCTAAATCAATATGCTCTGGTTATGACTTAATTGCTACACTAATTATCTGATTAATCAGACGATGACTAAAGCTGTGAATATGATATTTGGGACTCATTGCCACCCATGATTGCCCAGCCGAGTTGATGGGCGTATTGTCAAACAAGAGATTGCCTAGCCGAGTTGATGGGCGTCTTTTCAAACGATATTTTTTCCTTGTTTTCAGTAAAAATAGGTTGTGGGTGCTTGTTAGAACCATCTCATTAAGGCGGTTCTAACGAGTACCCACAACCTATGTCTTGTTTTTTTGTTGTTTTTTTTCAAGATTTATTCGCTGGTAAATATAAGAAACAACTTAAATATTTGAATTTCATCTCAATGTCGGGTAAAAGTCCCACAAAATTGGAAGCAACGTCTCCAAAATGACCTTTACAGTGTTGACGGGGACGTTAAACCTCAAATCAAACAAACAAAAAACAAAATACCGTAAAATCTCTAATAGACGCCCGGGCGTTTATTAGAATCATTACCTTTCCTGAAGAGGGGGGTGGGCGTTTATTAGAGGCTACAGAAACCTGCAATTTGCATAGGATGGTCAAGAATACTCACTTTCTTCCTTACGGCTGCCATCTTGTTTCTCAGAAAAAGACTGGTGATACAATAGCCTTGTCTTAGAATAGAATAGTAGTTACCTCCCCTTCCTTCAATAAAGCGAATGCCATTAACGTTTTTCTCATTTCATGTCAAACATGGCAAAATGCGTAAAACCTGAAGTCATTTTGTTTGACTCATTTAATTTCCAACCCTGTCACAATGTCACAAAACAGTTCCTATCAATCAACATCAGAGTAAAGTGGGCGTTTATTGGAGGCTGGTATTTTTCTGAGAATTGCCAAAAAAATCGCCATTTTTAACATCCAAATCAGGGGGTGGGCGTTTATTAGAGCATGGGCTTCTAATAGAGATTTTATGGTATTTGAAACTTAAATATTGAAATTTTATTGAAAAAAAAAACCTTCATTTTTTTTTATTTTTTTTAATAGAGATCTTCTCCATTAAATATTGATGTTTGGTCCCTATTTAGTTGGTCCCTATTTCACACTGTCAGGTAACTTTAATTTGATTATTTGCTTGGTTATGCAATTATCATTACCAAGTGAACAATAGGTAATTGACCCAAACAACTAGTTATGTGCCGAGTTTGTCATGTGCCGAGTTTGTCATGTGCCGAGTTTGCTATGTGCCGAGTTGTCCCACAACCTTTCTATCCAGTTTTTGTCCACGATCGGCTCGATTTTAGTGAAATAAGAGTCTGATCTTGAAAGGGTCATCAAACCAAAGCCCAAAAAATATCAATCTGTCAATCTATCCTTTTTCTTTCATCCAATACATCTAAAGGTACGTCTGTCTACATGTATCTATCTGTCTACTGTTTAAAAGCACTGGTAAACTGGTTACAGGATCTGAGCCTGTCCAGGCAAAGCAGTAAGACCCTGGCCTTTCATTCTTATAAACCTGTTTGTTTCATTGGGCCACAGGGCTTGAGAGCTCATTATTTTCCTCTCAATGTCAGTTAAGAGTTGTGACCTATGACCTCAGCCAATGATCCCAGGGGTTCAGATAAAAATTTGGATAGCCTCATGCACATCTGCAGTACCTAAACAATCTACATGTACATGTATGTAGCAAGTTTTGCAACCATACTTGAATAAATATTTCTTTGTAATGTCCCTGTCAACACTATTGGTAATTTTGGAGGTTTGAATCCCTTTCAAGATTATTTCACTCATATGGAGCCGATCCTTAATCAGAGTTGGGCAAAAAACGGCATTTTCGGAGAAATACCACCTGACCATCCGTTGCAGGAATCATTTTGGAGACGTTGCCTCCAATTTTGTGAGTCTTTTACCCGACATTGGGATGAAATGACATCTCAAGTCCTGTTGCCCAATGAAACCAGTAGGGTTTATAAGCATGGACGGTCCAACTCGCACCGCTTTGCCTGGGCAACTAAGTGGTTTACCAGTACCAGTGAGCGGGTCGGTTTCAGCTCTGTGTGGAACCATGCAGCCCATCTATTTTTCAAGCCCTGATGGACAGCGGCCGTGGTAGTTGCATTCACGCCTATTTTCATGAAAATTTGACTTTTGACCTCGCTACATAACCCCAGGGGTTCAGATCAAAATTTGGATACCCTTATGCACATCTGCGCTCCTAAGCGATACATGTACCAAGTTTGGCGACCATAGTGCAAGAAATAAAAAGTAGTTACTGTTACAGTCACAAACACTTTCTTGAAAATTTGACTTACTGTTACATTCACAAGCATTTTCTTGAAAATTTGACTTTTGACCTCACCCTATGGCCCCCGCCCATAGAGGCTTGAAGAAATATATGGGCTGCATGATGCTTCCACGCAGAGCTGAATCCGGGCCGCACACAAGTACTGGTACACCGCTTAGAGGATCTAAGCCTGTCCAGGAACCGCGGTGCGAGGCGGACCATCCATGCTAATAAACCCTATTGGTTTCACTGGGCTACATGGCTTGAGATGTCATTTCAGCTCAATGTCGGGTAAAAGTCCCACAAAATTGGAAGCGAAGTCTCCAAAATGACCTTTACAGTGTTGACGGGGATGTTAATCCTCAAATCAAACAAGCAAAAAATGGCCCCAGGGGTTCAGATCAAAATTTGGATACTCTAAACTTCTAAAGCACATCTGCAGTTTCTATGCAATACATAATGTGTTTAGGGCAAGAAATAAAAAAGTAGTTACATTGTCAAGGTTTGTGACCGATCATTACGATAACACCCTTGGAAAATATTACATTTTTTCACCTCTTCAAAATAGTTTTTTTTTATGAAAGTCCTTGATATTTGTCGTATTTACTGCAAACATATGTTGTGGGTGCTCGTTAGAACCGGCTCATTGTGGCGGTTCTAATGAGTACCCACAACCTATGTCTTGGAGCAGAAATAAGCAAAGTATTGTATACCCCTGTAAGCCCCAGTTTTCTATATATAAAGTAATGTTTAGTGGTGTGTTCATTTCACGGACTTGTTCACGTGATGGGAAGGACGGACGGTCATCCAGACGAACACCCATGACAAAACTTAAATACCATTTTTTTTTAGCTTTTTTTTTTTATATCTAAAGCTGGTATTACAACATGAAACCACATTCTCACTATAATAAAGTGGTTCATTATAGGGACTTGTTATGGTGATGAGTAGAAGTGCTCTGATTTGGGTACATCTTTTTGATGTTATAAAATATCAGTATGTTGTCTGTACTTGGTAGAATTGCTCATCCAGGCAATTTAAATGCGTACACACAACTTACATGTTCAAGATAACAGTAACTTAGTAAGATAAAATGTGAGAAAATCTTCCTAGATCATTCTGCAAATTTCTTATCTACAGCCAAGATTCCCTATGGACACACGAATGGGCTTGATAAGGTCATGGTAAACAAGCAACTGGGGCTGGCCTCGGTAGCTTAGTCAGATGCGCATCCGACTGGTGATCAGGAGGACACAGGTTCTCTACCTGCCGGGGTAGGCAATGTGCTTTAGTGGAGGTTGATCATGAAATCTTTTCTACAGTCAATCTCCCCCTTCCCCTGATTCAAGAAGGACAATTTCAGTTTCTGGCGAAAGAATGTGCACTGTACTGGTTACGAGTACATATAAGCATGCCCACGAAGTGTGAATGGGCAAACTGACCGGCTCAAAAATGACATAGTGTTGACTGGGCCACTAAACTCCAATACAAACAAACAAGCTACTGGTGCCCATTGAGGCTTGGAGAAATAGATGTGCCTGCAATGTGATTCCACGCAGAGCTAAAACTGACTGCATATGGGTATTGGACATTGGTAAACCGCTTAGAATTTCTAAGCTTGCCCAGGATTTATTTGTTTGATTTGAGATCTAACATCTCCGTCAACACTATTTAGGTCATTTTGGAGAAACTAGGACTGTTACCCGGCATTGAGAAGAAATGACATCTCAAGCTCTGTCGCCCAATGAAACCAATAGAGCTTACATGCATGTAAAGACCAACTCGCACCACCTTGCCTGGGCAGGCTTAGGCATTCTGAGCCGTTTACCAGTACTAGTGTGGGGTTGATTTCAGCTCTGTGTGGATGGCAGGGCTTGAGATGTTATTTAATCTCAACGTCGGGTAAAAGTCCCACAAAATTGGAAGCGACGCCTGCAAAATGACCTAAACAGTGTTGACGGGAATGTTAAACCCCAATTCAAGCAAGCAAATACACTGTTGGTGTTTGAGTCATTGAAGTTTTTCGGTACATCAGAATAGTCATAAATACTCCTTAGATCTGCATTTGCAGATGATAATTAGCCTGTCTTCCTCCAATTTCTGAAGTGTCAATGTGGACATCTTTGATATTGGATTCATCCATTATTGCATATATATAGAGTGTTTTTTAAAATCAGCATTATTAACAAGATGTTGATCCTGATTGGATGACTTGTTATGAACAGTCTACTCTGGATCTACATGTTTTGCATGGTTGAAATGGTTAACCCAGACTTTTGTCTAATTTCCAACAGGTATGACAGGGACTTCTGAGCCTGTCTCAGAACATTTGGGACCAAGTGAAACAGGAGCTGCATAAGACACATTCTCGATGAAACATCAAAGTCACAGACAATTTATAAACTTTAACCCCAAACTGTTCTGCAAGATATTAGCCATTCTGGGTTGGAAACCAGTCATACCTAGTGAAAGTAAGTGTATTCTAGGTGAATGGATGTACCAGGGCCTAGTTGATGGTCAAAATGTTGACTGCATATGAATGCCCAAGCAAAGCCACATATAATATTATCTGGAATAGATCAGAGGTATGACTACTACTATATACCCCGCCCATTTGGGTTTGAAGAAATAGATGAGCTGCATGATGCTTCCAAACAGAGCTGAAACCGACTGCACGAGTACTGGTAAACCACTTAAAGGATCTAAGACTGCCCAGGCAAAGCAGTGCGAGTCGAACAGCCCATGCTTATAAGCCCTATTGGTTTCATTGGGCGACAGGGCTTGAGATGTCATTTCATCTCAATGCGAGGTAAAAACCGCACAAAGTTGGCAGCAACGTCTCCAAAATTATGTGTATCATGTTGACGCCTTCGTCTGGATGTTAACCCTCAAATCAAACAAACAAAATACTATTACCCGACTTTAAATTATATAGTGATAATTTTACTAACACTAATGTGGCATTAGATAACTTATCACTGTAAAATTTAAAATCTGGAGAGTTACTTTTCAAAAATACCACCGCCTATTGGGGCTTGCCCCCGCCCTTGAAGGCTTTGTGAAATGGATGGATGGACGGACAGCTGGATCCATCCATGACAGAGCTGCAAGAGTGAGTATGGGTTAACTGCAAAGATAATTCAAGTATGCTCAAGAAAAGTGATTTTGGGTTCTGGCTGCCCCAATAATTAAGTTTATTAACTTACATGCAGTTATACATGTACATAAAGTAACATACATGTAATGGTAGGAAGAGTTACTGCAGGACTTGAACATCGATTCTTTGCTCTCAGATCAGACGGGGCCTGATAAATCCTAATCCACTGCCTGGCTGCCCGATACAAGTCTAAATTTTGGCTGGGCAAGAGTTTT
Organism: Lucinisca nassula; assembly: GCA_963580285.1. Lineage (NCBI taxonomy): Eukaryota > Metazoa > Mollusca > Bivalvia > Lucinida > Lucinidae > Lucinisca > Lucinisca nassula. The sequence continues at coordinate 61,169 of CAUZLF010000317.1, read as the reverse complement.
TTTTTTATTTCACTTGCCCAGAAAAATATATAGGACATAAAAAAAAATAAGAAGAGCTATTTTCAAGATGCTGTGGAATGCAGGGCAAGTGGTTGAAAGTTTGATCTGTCAGGCCCTGGATCAGGTAAAAAAGCCCACAGATTTGAAAGCAATGTCACCAAAACTATTGTTGCCATTAATGCTCAACAAACAGATCTTTAAGAGAATTTCTAAAATATATTTGATAAATATGATCAGTGAGCTGTTATAAGATTAAAGTAGTGTTAATTTAATAGAAGACTGTGATTGTTTTTTTTTTCATTATTTTCAGTGAAAATCAGGCTTGACATTTCATCTGAATTGTCTGCCCAATAGATTATTCACATGCAATGTCATGCCTTTTTTCCACTTAAAAATAGAAAACAGTTAATGACATATTTATACTTTGAAAATGCTGTATTTTTCTTATTAATACGGGTATTACTAAATCCACTCATAAGATATACCATAAAATTCCTAAAAATTTGGACACTTTGAGGAGTTAATGTTTGTTTGCTTTGAGATGCAACGTCCCCTTCAACACTTTTTAGGTTATTTTGGAGGCATTGCTTCCAATTTTGTGGGACGTTTACCCACCATTGAGATGAAATGACATCTCAAGCCCTGTTGTCCAATGAAACCAATACAGTTTATTTTCATGGGCGGTCCAACTCGCACCACTTTTCCGGGCATGCACAGAACCTCTAAGCAGTTTACCAGTACCCATGTGTGGTCGGTTTCAACTCTTCCTAGAAGCATCATGCAGCCCAATCTATTTTTTTCAAGCCGTGATGGGATTGGATCAGAGAAGTTACTCTAGTTGTAAAATTTTAACAAATTTGTTTCATGATCCAGCAAAGAGTCCAAATGGTGCAGACAGAATAGTAAACAGTGCAGACGCTGGACAGACTGGATCTGGGTCTGCACTGTTTGTCTGTCTGTCCGAATATTTAGGTTAATAATGATAGATTTTTCACTTTATTTGATGTTTTGTTTTCCCTATCATTGGAGGGTGTGGTGGGGGGATCTTTTTGCTGGGATTCTGTTGGTGTCTGCAGTTTGGCTGTTTGAAGCACTTTAATAGTTCTCCTGAACCAACAGTTGGTTGCTAACCAAACATGCATAAATTATGTACATGTAACTTTTAGCCATCAGGTTTGTTCACCTTCACCTTATTCACAAGATGATCATATTTTGTACTTATCATGCTTGCCATTGCATCCTACATGAAACAAAAATTTCAACAATAGATTTTTATGACATTTACCTCAGTTTTAAGGTCAATCACACACACACACACAAAAAAAAAAAAAAAAAAAAAAACTGACAAAATTAATTTTGGGTAAAAATATATCTTCAAGTGAACAGATATGTTGTTATCTGTGGTATATGTCATTGAAACCTTCCAAATTTTAGATTATGCTAAGAATTGGTGCAATATAGTACATGTATTACAAATAGCCGGAGCACAACATTCCCTACAATTTACACGTGTGCCTAGCAAAGACTCAGATCAGCCTATGCATCCACACAGTCCGATCAGTGTCTTTGTTGTGCGCTGAAGGATAGCTAAGGGCCCAGTGCTCCTTCATGCAGCAAGAGAAATCTCTGGTCAGAATATATGGATGGGCAGGCTGATGATTCTTCACTGGGTGCACATGGACATTGCAGGAAATGCTGTGCCCCAGCGCAGATATCAAAGATTTGATTTTGGTGATCTTCTCTTTTCATGACCAAATGATGCAAAGATTTATAATTTTGCTTGACTACAGTAAAGCCTGTTATGGTGGCCACCACTGTTACACAAGTAACCTGCCTAATGCAATCATGCTTTTGGTTTACAATAAAGGCAATTGCATTAAGATTGACCTTTTTAGGTTTCTCGAATTTATAGATTGCTTAATTTTTGCATGTACCATAATGATCCTTAGTATTGGGACATTCAGGCCTAAGCAAACAGTGCAGGCCTAGATCATACTGCTCATGAAGCAGTCTGATCATGTTCTCCACTGTTTGCCATTCTGTCTCCATTTTTTGGACTTCTTGCTGGATCGCGAAACAAATTTGCTAACATTTATGGGGAATTTATTCAATTACAGCAAATCCTCAAGGTGTCTGAATTTTTTGGATTTTTACGGTATGCACCTTCCAAGTCAAAGTGGTTGTAACAGTCTTCTGAAAACATTTCTAGTCTTTGTAATGGTCACATGTACATTTATTTTGTTCTGTTCCTTATTTTCTTTTTAGCTGACCAGTTCGGCTCCGGGGGAGCTTATAGGATAGGTAGTTGTCCGTCATCGTCTGCGTCAACACTTTCAAACGACATCTCCTCTGAAACTACTGGGCCGATTCAGCCCGAATTTCATCTGTAGCATCCTTGGGCTGGGGGATTGAAAGTTTTTGTTTTTTATGAAATTCGGCTCATTAGTTTGGTTGCTATGGCAACTTAGAGTTTCCATAGACTTATAATGGGAAAAATAGAAAAATGGCATTTACTGCCAAGTCTCTGCAGATATTTTGACAAAACTTTCATAGAAATGTTCCTTAGGCAGTCTAATATCTGCCATATGATTTTAGGCCTACTGCTCATTTCTATTGGTTGCCATGGAAACCAAAATAAAAAAAATAGAAAAAAAAAAATCAAAAATCATCTCCTCAGAAACCGAATGCTCTATTAGGCTTAGAGTTTTTGGAAATATTCACCATATTTGCCTTTACAGGTTTTGTGTTTTTTTTTTATAAAATTTGGCTTCTTAGTTTGGTTGCTATAGCAACTTAGATTTTCCATAGACTTATAATGGGGAAAATTGAAAAATGGCATTTGCTGCCAAGTTATTGCAGATATTTTGACAAAACTTTTATAGAAATGTTCCTTGAGTAAATGTCTCTCAGCCATATGCTTAAATGCCAACATGGGGGTCCCCCAGGTTAAGCCGGGGCCATGCCCCACCCCCTCCACTTCATAAAAGGCCATATAACTCGGAAACCATCCAGATCCCCACCCCAAAACCATATATATTCTTGTTCCTTATGATAAGATGCATTCAGTGACACCAACCTGGGGGTCCCCCGGTACGTGCCGGGGTCATGCCTCACCCCCTCCATTCCATAAAAGGCCCAATATCTTTGAAACCTTACAAATTCCCACCCCTAAACCATACATATTCTTGTTCCTTATGAAAATATACATTCACTGACACTAACTTGGGGGTCTCCTGGGGTGCACCTGGGCCTTGCCCCACCCCTTCTTCTTCACAAAAGGCCGTATATCTCAGAAATCATTTAGATTCCCACCCCAAAACCATATATATATTCTTGTTCCTTATGATAAGACGAATTCGGTGACACCAACCTGGGGGTCCCCGAGTTGTGCCGGGGTCATGCCCCACCCCCTTCATTTCATAAAAGGCCCAATATCTTGGAAACCTTACAGATCCCCACCCCTAAACCCTATATATACTTCTTCCTTATGAAGAGACTCATTCTTTGACACCAATTTGGGGATCTTCCTGGGTGTGCCAGGGCCTTGCCCCACCCCTCCACTTCACAAAAGGCCATCTATCTCAGAAACCATTCAGATCCCCGCCCCCAAACCTTATATATTCATGTTTCTTATGATATGACGCATTCATTGACACTAACCTGGGGGTTCCCCCAGGATGTGCCGGATTCGTGCCCCACCCCTTCATTTCATTGAAGACCCAATATCTTGGAAACCTTGCAGATCCCTACCTCTAACCATATACATGTATATTGTTGTTCCTTATGCTAAGACACATTTATTGAGAATGACGTCAACCTGGAGGTCTCCCAGGTCAAGCCAGGGCCTTGCCCCACCCCACCACTTCACAAAAGGCTATATATCTCAGAAACTGTTCAGATATGTTCTTGTTCCTTATTAATAGCACACCCACTTGGGGGTCGCAGGGGCCATTCCTCTCCTCTCCATGTCATAGAAACGCCTCATATATCGGAAACCATTCAGATTCCAACCAATAAACCATATATATATATTCTTGGTCCTTATAGGGACAACAATCCTGGGCTTTCTTGGGATCAACAGGACATGCCCCAACCCCTTCACAGCTTAAGAGGCCTTAAAACTCTGGTATACAGATCCCCACTGCTACACCATATATATTCTTATTCCTTATGATAAGACACATTTAGTGATACCAACCAGGGCTCCATTGGGTCCATGTCCTACACCATCTACTTATTAAAAGGCCTAATGATTTAGATACTGAGTCCAGATGGATGCTCATTTGGATATAGGGGTTCATTTGGGAGACGTTATGATTGGTAGATTAAAATGATATCATGTTAAAATACATGGCTGTCATTGGGCAGTGCCCACCTGAGCTCTGGTGAGCATAGTGGCCCATGGGCCTCTTGTTTTAAAAATCTGTTTCAATTTTTATTACAGGTTCAGTATGGAAAAACCCACATACAGTTTGATACAGAGGAACCTTGCTTTCGCCAGTAGCTAACAGCTGACAGCCTACTACCCACTGAAAGAAAAAGGACTGAATTATTTAATGCCTAGAACTTCTTGATGGCAGCTATGTTTTTGAACCACTGGATCATGACTGACAATAATTTGTTTGTTTGATTTGAGGTTTAACATCCCTGATAACACTGTAAAGGTCATTCTGAAGACTTTGCTTCCAATTATGTGGGACTTTTAGTCGACATTGAGATGAAATGACATCTCAAGCCCTGCCGCCCAATGAAATCAATAGGGTTTATAAGCATGGACAGTCCGACTCGCACTGCTTTGCCTGGACAAGCTTAGATCCTCTAAGCGGTTTACCAGTACTCGTGTGCGGGTCGGTTTCAGCTACGCCTGGAAGCATCATGCAGCCCATCTATTTCTTCAAGCCCCGATGGGCGGGGGCAGTTGACTGACAATAAAGAATGGAAGAAAGATCAATAGCTTTGATTAGTTTAGGCGTTAACATTTAATATATTTTAACAGCCAGATAAGTGAAATAGTATATGGTGATGACACGGACTTGTTTGGACATTCGCAATTCACCCGGCCCATCGGGTTTTACATCCCACCAACAGCTAAGGTCATATGGAGACGGGACCTCGGTTTAAAGACTCATCCGAAAGTCTGGAGAAGCCCGCGATCGAACCTGCGACCCCTGGTAAAGTTCTTAAATAAAGTATGTGGACAGTCTTAGCCTAATGTTATGCTGTTTTGAATTTGAAAGTTAAATTCAAATAAACTTCTTTGTATCATCACTACTTGTACATGTATCTTTTAATAATTTTGCATCAGTGGGGACTGAAAGAATATCTCCTAAAAAGGGGTATCGTACAGAAGCAAGGAATACTCTGCAGAACTTATAAGTATGGAGTGTGCAAGTTTTCTGGGCCGGACTTCATGTAAACTTTGTTTGCTATGGGGTACGGTTTTACTATTTAATACAATTTCAAGATATCTATAATTTTATTATAGATATCTATAAATCAAATTATAGATATCTAGTATAATTAACATTATCTAATTATCAAAATTTTTGATATCATAAAATGTAATCAGTGATATGAGATATATATTTCTTGATATTTTTAATTCCTTAGCATATATAGATATCTAAAAATCCAGTTATAGGTATCTAATAATATTGATATCCTATATTTTTATTATAGATATCTATAAATCAATTTAAAGATATCTAAAACTCAAAATATAGATATCCATAAATCAAATTACAGAAATCCATAATAGAATTATAGATATCTATAATTAATATTATTGGTATCTATAATTATCAGTACTTTTGATATCATAAAATGTAATCAATGATATGAATTATATATTTCTTGATATCTAAGAATTTGTTTTATGATATCTAGTATTCCTTTGCATATATAGATATCTAAAAATCAATATTTGATTGTCTACTATTGCACCAAGAGTGTACAATGCGGTGTCGCAAAGAAGGCAATGCCTTAATTTCATATTAACCATCATGAGATGATGCGTCATGTCCAAGACCCAGCTTGGTATCTCCAAGGTCAAGGACATACCTAGACGTCAGAGGGGAAGAATATTTTCTTTTTCTTGTGTCCGGATATTCTGAATGGATTGGAAAATTACTTGGTAGGTGAACCATCACGGGTCAATTTGTCATGCGCAAGACCCAGGTTAGTACGTCCAAAGTCATATTTGGCAATCTAAGGTCAAATACTAGCATCGAACTATTTTCAGGTGGGGGCATCCGTGTCCTATGGACGCATTTCTATTTTTTTTTTTTTTTTTTTTTTTTTTCTGAAACACATTTTTTCCTTTTCATTTCAATACTGTTTTAACAGAGCCTTCAAACTTCTTTATAGCTGTTCTTTGGAACAAAATTTTTCTATTGATACCAAACTCTGACTTATCCTAAAACTTTTCATCTTGGTCATATTGTCAAAAGAAATGAGTTTTAAACAGTCTTTTTCCTGTACAACTGCTGTTTTTCAAGGCAAAACTTTCGAGCTATTGACGTCAGTCCGGAGTCTGCATTTTTGTTGTCTATATTGTCCTCGCCGTTGTCGTTCAAAAATAACGTTTGCTATAACTTCAAAAGTACTTGACTTCGCCTGAATGAAACTTCAAATGCATACGCACCATTACAATAGCTATATGCTGATCGAGGGTCATAACTGAAACATTATATTCTTATTAATCACACTGTTTACTGTTTAAAATATGTCATTGTATAGGCGTGTTTTGTAATGTGTTGGTCTACGACGGGCCCGAAAAGAGGCAGAGCATCAGACACCAGCCGTCATTACACATCACGTGAACAAGTCCGTGAAATGAACACCCCCTAAACCTCCCTTCATATAAAGAAAACTGGGGTTTAGCGAGTAGCGTAACCACTAACCACGGAGGCTTATATCCTTTACCATGGGAAGGATTTAGAAAAAAAAATCGCATGAATGTTCCTTGAGCTCAATGAGGCCGTTAGAGCTGAAAGTAGAAAAAAAATCTTCTCCTTAACTGGTGGCTGCATTTAGAAATACATTCACAGTATAAGTGGAGGCAATTACCAGGAATCGATACAATTAACCCACAGCTCCCATCAGAGACACCAAAGGGAAAGAAACACAAACATGAAACAACAGACCCTAATAGAAACACCAGCAGCGGAAAGCCAAAAGGACAGTTACTTTCCCACAAAATGGCCAATACGCTAGCCAAAATAAAACAATATAAGCGACACAAACACCCTAAGACAATCCATAACAAAAATAAACCGCCTTGGAACGGTCAGCAAACAGGCCTGTTTCATATATAAAAGCCTTTAAACGCTTTCTTCTCTTTAAAATAAATTCACATGACTGTTCCTTAAATGGACAAGATTACTGCGAGGGCAAACTTTTTATAAATAAAACTTCGAAATGTCCTTCCTTGAGTGACCCCCTACCAAAATTGCTCAAACTGTTCCCGGATGAACATTATGGCAGCCAGAGTAAAAAAAAATAGAGAATTTTTTTTTTTTTTAAATATTACTTCTTCATAACCAGTGGACAGATTTTAAAATAATTTCACCTGAATGTTCATTGGGTGACCCTCTTTCAAAATTGTATAAACATTTCTCTCTGCTTAACAAATGACCACTAGAGCAGAGCTAAAAATAGAAAACAAATAGAAAAACATTAAAACGCAATCTTCCAGGCCACTGACCTTTCAAAATGATTTCGCACGAATATTCCTTAGTTGACACCTTACAAAAATGCTCAAACCGTCACGCTTGGATGAACAGGATGTCCACAGGAGCTAAGAGCAGAAAATATTTAAACGACTTCTCCTTAACCAGTGAACGGATTCTGAGATAGTTCATGTGAATGGTCCTTCGGTGACCCCCTTCCAAAATTGCTTAAACAGTTTTGTTCGGATGAACAATATGGCCTCCAGAACTAATTCTAGAAAAACCTTTGAACTACTTCTCCTCCTAAACCAGCGGATGGATTTTGAAATAGCTTTGCATGAGTTTTCCTTGGGCGACCCTCTACCAACCTTACTCGAACCTTTCCGCTCGCATGAACTAATGTTCACCAGCGCTAAAAATAGAAACACCTTTAACCTTTATCTTGCTGAATATTCATCTAAGCCACACCCATTTCGTTATATCAACCAATCAAATTACTTGATATAATTTATTGCTACAAATTCGTAAACTGAATGCCAAACAGTGTAGATCCTGATCAGATGGCTTCTGATCTGGATCTACACTGTTTGCAAAGACAGGGGTTATCTTGAACAGCAAGATAAGTGTTGAGCAACTTCTCCAACTGACTCCAGTGGATTGATTTTTAAATAATTTCACAGGAAAGTTTTTTAGATTGAACCTCTGCCACAATTGCTCAAACCGTTCTACTTTTATGAACAGCATGGCCACAAGCACAAGAGCTAAACAATAGAAAATCCAGTGGATGGATTTTAAAACAATTTTATAGGAATATGTCTTGCGTGACCCTGTACCAGTACTGCTCAAACCGTTCCGCTTGGATGAATATGACAGCCAGAGATAAAAATGGGACAAACGTAAACGACTTCTCCTTCACTGATGGATGGATTTTGAAAAACAAAACCACAGAAATGTTAGATCGGTGTCCCCTCTGACAAAATTGCTCAAAATATTTTTGCTCCACTGCATATGATGGCTATCAGAGCTAAAATATAAAAAACTTTTAAGTGATTTTTTCTCCAAAGCAGCTAGACTCATTTTGAAATAATTTCACAGATGTGTTCCTTGGGACCAGGTCAACCAAAATTACTCAAACTCTCCACTCCACCTTATATTACCTGCCGTTTGATTTGCATAATAGGGATCAGGTTAGCGATAAAGGGTCACCATAGCCCTTTCTATTTTTAGCTTACCTGTCACGTAGTGACAATGTGAGCTTTTGTGATCACATTTCGTCCGTCGTCCGTGCGTGCGTGAGTGTGTGCGTAAAGAATTTCTTGTCCCTGCCTTAGCATCTTCATTTATGATTTGATTTTAACCAGAGTTGCACACAACTTGTACCTGCAATAGGTTTGGGTTCCTTTTTTGAACCAGCCATATCCCATCATGTACTACGGAGTAACGGCCCCTGAAAGGGCAAAACTTGCCTATTTTGGTCTTGTATGCATAATTGGTCAGAATGATTATCTTGACAATATCTCGGTCAAGTTCGAATATGGGTCATGTCGAGTCAAAAAGTAGGTCAGTAGGTCAAATCATAGAAAAACATTTTGAACACACTAGAGGCCACAGGTTTTGTCAATTCATCATCAAACTTGCTCAGAATGATCATCTTGATAATATCTTGGTCACGTTCGATTATGGGTCATGTCGGGTCACAAAGTAGGTCAGTAGGTCAAATCACAGAAAAACCTCGTGAATACATTAGAGGCCACAGTTTTGGTCAAATCATCATCAATCTTGGCCAGAATGATCATCTTGACAATGTCTCGGTAAAGTTCGAATATGGGCCATGTTGGGTCAAAAAGAAGGTCAGGAGGTCAAATCAGAGAAAAACCTTGTGAACACACTAGAGGCCACAGTTTTGGTCCGATCATCATCAAACTTGCTCAGAGTGATAGCCTTGACAATATCTCGATTAAATTCGAATATGGGTCATGTCGGGTCAAAAAGTAGGTCAGTAGGTCAAATGATAGAAAAACCTTCGGAACACACTAGAGGCCAAAGTTTAGGTCCGATCGTCATCAAGCTTGCCCAGAATGATCATCCTGACAATATCTCGGTCAAGTTTGAATACGGGTAATGTCGGGTCAAAGGTGAGGTCAGTAGGTCAAATCATAGAAAAACATCGTGAACACACTAGAGGCCACCGTTTTGGTCCGATCGTCATCAAACTTGAACAGAATGATCATCTTGACAATATCTCAGTCAAGTTTGAATATGGGTCATGTCGAGTCAAAAAGTAGGTCAGTAGGTTAAATCATAGAAAAACCCTCTGAACACACTAGAGGCCACAGTTTTGGTCCGATCATCATCAAACTTGCTCCAAATGATCATTTGACAATATCTCGATTAATTTCGAATACGGGTCATGTCTGGTCAATAAGTAGGTCAGTAGGTCAGATTGTTGAAAAAAAATGTGAACACACTAGAGGCCCCAGTATTGGTCCGATCATCATTAAACTTGCTCAGAATAATCATCTTGACAATATTTAGGTCAAGTTTGAATATAGGTTATGTCGAGTCAAAAGTAGGTCAGCAGGTCAATTCATGGAAAAACGTTTTAAACACTCTAAGAGGCCACAGGTTTAGTCAAATCATCATAAAACTTGCTCAGAATTATCATCTGGACAATATCTCAGTTCAGTTCGAATATGGGTCATGTCAAATCAAAAAGTAGATCAGTGGGTTATTTTGCCATAACTTTTGAACCGTTTGAGTTAGAGCCTTCATATTTGGCATGTAGGTTCCTTGTGGCAAGGGCTTCCCACTCAAATAAAGATTTGACCTCTGACCTTGGCCTGTGACCTACTTTATCATAACTTTTGAACCATATGAGATAGAGCATTCATATTTGGCATGTATGTTCCTTGTGACAAGGTTTTCTCAACCATTCAAAACTTTTGACCCATGACCTTGACCTTTGACCTACTTTGGCATAACTTTTGAAGCAATTGAGATACAGCCTTCATATTTGGCATGTAGTTTCCTTGTGGCAAGGGCTTCCTATTCATACAAAACTGATTTGTGACTTTGACCTTCACATTTGACCTATTTTATTATAACCTTTGAACCATTTGAGATAGTGCCTTCATATTTGGCATGTATGTTCCTTGTGAAAAGGTCTTACCACTCATACAAAAGTTTTGTCTTATGACCTTGACCTTTGACCTACTTTGTCATAATTTTGAAGCATTTTGGAAAGGGCTTTCATATTTGGCATGTAGTTTCCTTGTGGCAAGGGCTTCCTATTCATACAAAACTGATTTGGGACTTTGACCTTGACATGTGACCTACTTTATCATAACTTTTGAACTATTTGAGATAGATCTTTCATATTTGGCATGTATGATCCTTGTTGCAAGGACTTTCCAAGCATATAAAACATTTTGACCTGTGACCTTGACCTGTGACCTTCTTTCTCATAACTTTTTAACCTTCTCTTAAACCCTAGGGCAAATTTGATTCAAACTTCACAGGAATGTTGTCTAGGTTATTCCCTACCAAATAAGCTAAAATCACTCTGCTGATGAACAAGATGGCTCCAGAGCTAAAAATAGAATGTACTCGAGACAGTGACAAACCGGTGAGCGAATCAGGGCCCTCTGGGCCCTTTTGTTGTAGTTAGTGTTATTGTTGTTTTTCTTTTAGTTTTGTCTCAGAAAATGTTTGGATAGGTTTGCATTCTGCAAATACAAACGCTGGAAGAACATGGATGTATGGCATTGACACATGCGAGCAGGTACAAGAGAGCGTTTATTCAAACTGGGACGTCAAGGAACCAGACTGGAATTCAACAAAGTACTGTGGCTACCAGAATAATAAGACAACAAAATGGGGTGCTGGAGGGTGCAATACCTTTTACAATTTTATTTGTGAAAACGAATTAGGTATTAACCCTTTTTAAACCAAATGGAATTTTCCTACTTATAAATAGCAGGGGTCCATTTCAAAATTAAGGGGTGTCAGGTTGTGTTTTCTAACAGTGTAGTTCCTGATCAGACGCCGCGTTCTGCGGCGTCTGATCTGGGCCTGCACTGTTTGCAAACTACCCGTTTTGGGTTTTCCGGTACAAAATGGGTTATTTATAATCCCGATTTTGAATCCGGTATACTGGTTTTCGTTTGTCCAATCCTCTGTAATGCTAATTTAAATTTTATATCCAGAGCCTGAATCTTTACTGGTTTTATTTTTATTTTCGTTCAGTTTTACGGCCCTTTCCCAATAGTTTACTTATTTTGAGCCGATCGTCTATCAGAGGAGAGTGAAAACCGGGAGACCCGGAAAAAACTACCTGACCTTCCGTTATAGAACTTAGCACCTAACATGTGGTCAGAGCAGGGCAAAGCTTGGACGACATAGGTGAGATACCTAATGATTTAGAGTCATTTGTCTTTCCCATTAGGCCACTGTTTCTTGCATGGTGTTATTAATCATTAGTACATTACAAACTTCAGTTGATGACTTCTAGGGCATATAAACAAAACGACGGAGAAAACCCATCGTCTCTACCTGGATATAAGTCATCATTATTGCATTGCATACCAACCAAGTTTGAGGATTCTAGCCTTTGTATTTCCTGAGAAATCTTTTACAAACATTGGTCTATATGAAGAAAAAAGAAGAATGAAAGACGTGCAGTTGAACAAATTAGCCAGGAAAGGCCAATGGCTTTTTAACTAGATAAATCATTATTGCATTGCAAACCAAGATTGAGGTGTCTACCTTTTGTAGTTCCTTTAAGAAAAATTGAAACAATTTAACATTGGCCTATATGGAGAGATGGAAGAATGAAAGAACAAATAAACAAATAATCCCAGAAAGCCCCTTGTCTATACATGATATAAGCCATCATTATTGCATTGCATACAAAATATAAGTGAAGGCAATGATCAGGAATCGATACAATTAACCACCAGCTCCCATCAGAGACACCAAAGGTAAAGAAACACAAACATGAAACAACTAGACCCTAATGAGACATCAATAACGTAAAACCAAAATGACAGTTACTTTCCCACAAAATGGCAAATTGGCTATCCAAAGCAAACTAATATAAGCGATACACACGCACAAAGACGAGCCATAACAAAAATAAACCATGACAGCAGAACTGCCTTGGAACGGTCAGTGAAACGAATTCCAGGCGGGGGGCGGCTTAAATCGATTATACATGGCCACAATCCTTGTCCTTCCGTTGCGATTTAGACAAATAATTTGTTCAGTCCGCATGAAGGCACCCTTACTCATCAGGGCAACATCTCCGTGAACACAAAAATCAATCGACCACAGAGATGAAACAACGGTGATGACTCGACAGCAATAAACCACTGAAATACTGGAGCAAAACCAACAGTTAGACTCCGATGGGCCCAACCAGAGACAAAGCATCACGCACCATCCAACATTACATAAAATTTGATTCTCTAATTCTCAGTAAGTCTATACGCTTGATCTGTCAAAGAATCTGAGGCCTTACCGACCGGCGTGCAATTAAAGAGGGAAGCAAAGCTGTCAACCGTAATTGGATAAACTACCATGCATGCAGTCTGTCGTATAACATTTATGTTGTATCCAATCTTTTTACATAGAAGAATGATTTTACGAAATTGGGTACTGAAACCATTGCAATTATATATCTTATGCCCCAGTAGGAGGGCATACTGTCCGTTTGTGGGTTTGTTTGTGAGTTTGTAAGTTCGCACTTTTGTGATGCGAACTTCTTCCACATTTCTTCAACGATTGAGCTGAAACTTTGTATATGCATTCCTTGTGAGGTGAAGGGATGCTAAATACAATTTTCACGTCGGTCCTATCATTTTTGAAGGAGTTACGACCCTTTGGTTTCTAAAAGAAATGTGCTAAAAACCTCTTGTGATGCGAACTACTTCAACATTTCTTCACTGATTCAGCTGAAACTTTGCACACGCATTCCTTTTGAGGTTTCTTCACTGATTCAGCTGAAACTTTGCACACGCATTCCTTTTGAGGTGACGGGGTGCCTAACACAATTTTCACGTTGATCCTATCATCTGTGACGGAGTTACGGCCCTTGATTTTCTGAAAAAATGAGTTCGAAAACCTTGTGACACGGACTACTTCCACATTTCTTCACCTTTTGAGCTAAAGCTTTGCACATGCATTCCCTGTGAGGTAAAGGGGTACTTAACACAATTTTCACGCTGATCCTAGCACCTGCGAAGGAGTTACGGCCCTTTATTTTCTGAAAACCGCGTTCTTAAACCTTGTGAAGCGAACTACTTCAACATTCTTCGACAATTTTGTTAAATTTTTGTATATGCATTTGCAATGATATGTAGATGTGCCAAACTCAAAATTCATTCTGCTCGGATGTATAGTCCTTGATTTTCTAAAAAAAAATCGCTAAAAAATCTGCGCCCTACTTCCACATTTCTTCAGTGATTGAGCTGAAACTTTGCACATGCATTCCTTGTGAAGTGAAGGGATGCCTAACACAATTTTCACGTTGGTCCCATCAATTTCGAAGGAGTAACGACCCTTTAGTTTAAAAAAAAAGTGCTAAAAACCTCTTGTGATGCGAACTACTTCAACATTTCTTCACTGATTCAGCTAAAACTTTGCACATGCATTCCTTTTGAGGTGACGGGGTGCCTACCACAGTTTTCACGTTGAACCTATCATCTGTGACACAGTTTCGGCCCTTGATTTGCTGAAGAAAAAAACGCCCTCGAAAACCTTGTGACGCGAACTCCCTCCACCTTCACCGTTTGAGCTGAAACTTTGCACATGCATTCCTTGTGAGGTAAAGGCGTGTCTAAAACAATTTTCACGTTGATACTATCATCTGCGAAGGAGTTACGTTCCTTTATTTTCTGAAAAAAAAAAAAAACGCGTTCTTTAACCTTGTGACGCGAACTTCTTCCACATTCTTCGTCAAGTTTGTTAAATTTTTATGCCCCCGTAGGAGGGCATATTGTTTTTGCACTGTCCGTTTGTGGGTTTGTTTGTGAGTTTGTAAGTCAGCACTTTTTTGTGATGCGAACTTCTTCCACATTTCTCCAACGATTGAGCTGAAACTTTACACATGCATTCCTTGTGAGGTGAAGAGATGCCTTACATAATTTTTGCACATAATCACGTCAGTCCTATCATTTTCGAAAGAGTTACGACCCTTTATTTTCTCAAAAAATGTGCTAAAAAAAATTGTGATGCGAACTACTTCAACATTTCTTCACTGATTCAGCTGAAGCTTTGCACATGCATTCCTTGTGAGGTGACGGTGTGCCTACCACAGTTTTCACGTTGAACCTATCATCTGTGACAGAGTTTCGGCCCTTGATTTTCTGAAAAACGCCCTCGAAAACCTTGTGACGCGAACTCCTTCAACCTTCACGGTTTGAGCTGAAATTTTGCACATGCATTCCTTGTGAGGTAAAGGGGTGTCTAACACATTTTCACGTTGATTCTATCATCTGCGAAGGAGTTACGGCCATTTATTTTCTGAAAAAAAAACGCGTTCTTAAACCTGGTGACGCGAACTACTTCCCCATTTCTTCGACAATTTTGTTAAATTTTTATGCCCCCGTTGGAGGGCATATAGTTTTTGCACTGTCCGTTTGTGGGTTTGTGCGTTCGTAAGTCCGCACTTTTTTGTGATGCGAACTCATTCCACATTTTTTCAACGATTGAGCTGAAACTTTGCACATGCATTCCTTGTGAGGTGAAGGGATGCCTAATACAATTTTCACGTTGGTCCTATCATTTTCGAAGGAGTTACGGCCCTTTACTCAAATTTGATCCCACGGGGGCATTCTTCACTTATAGTGACAGCTCTTGTTCTGAATTTATAAACTAATTCGCCATAAAATTCGGGTTCCGATAGACCTTGTTGCAGAAGAGATTAAAGTCCAACATTGAATTTTGAAATTAAATCAGAATGACGTCTTTAAAAATTGAAAACCCTTCCTTACTAGAACGTATTTATCGTCACTACAGCTGGTGTGTGGGAATGTGTGGCGACCGTAAAACGTTTCCCTGCCCCACATCATAGTGTAGTTTACATTTTCATGACCTTTGGGATCATTGATTCCATTGTGGAATTTTGAAAATATTTGATAGTCACTGATGAGGCCTAATTGGCCGAAACTGGCTAGTTTGGCCAAGAAAACTTGTGTGCTCCATATTTTCCCGTTCTGTGGGGTATTCCTTGCTTCCAAAGGATAGCCCTTTCTAGAACGTATTTAACGTCACTACAGCTGGTGTCTGAGAATGTGTGGCGGCCGTAAAACGTTTCTCTGCCCCATATCATAGTGTAGTTTATATTTTGTTGTCCTGTGGAATCATTGATTCCATTGTGGAATTGTGAAAATATTAGAGGGTCACTGACGAGGCCTAATTGGCCGAAACTGGCTAGTCTGACCCAGAAAACAAGTGCGCTCCGTTTTTTCCCCGTTCTGTTGTGTATTCCTTGCTTCCAAAGGATAACCCTTTCTAGAACATATTTAACGTCACTAAAGCTTGTGTGTGGTGTGTGGCGGCCGTAAAACGTCTTTCTATCCAACATCATAGTGTAGTTTATTCTTTCTTGTCCTTTGGGATCATTGATTCCATTGTGGAATTTTGAAAATATTTGAGAGTCACTGATGAAGCCTATTTGGCCGAAACTGGCAAGTCTGACCTAGAAAACATGTGTGTTCCATAGTTTTCCGTTCTGTGGTGTATTCCTTGCTTCTAAAGGATAAACTTTTCTAGAACATATTTGGTGTCTCTGATTGAAGTCTGAGGCTTCTAGCTTTTAAAGTTCTGAGAAATCTTTGACAAAAAACGTAATATTGGCCAATATGGAGAGAAATGAAGAATGAAAGAACAAGTGAACAAATAAGCCGAGAAAACCCATTGTCTCTTACATGATAAAAGCCATCGTTATTGCAATGCATACCAAGTCTGAGGCTTCAAGCTTTTGTAGTTCTCGAAGAATCTTTGACGAAAAATTTAACACTGGTCTATATCTCGAGAAAGGAGAATGAATGGACAAATAAGCTGAGAAACAGAAGTGAAGGCAATGATCAGGAATCGATACAATTAACCCACAGCTCTTGGCAGTGAAACCAAAGGGGAAGAAACAAAAACATGAAACAACTAGACCCTAATGGAAACATCAATAGCGGAAAGCCAAAAGGACAGTTACTTTCCCACAAAATGGCCGACTGACTATCAAAAACAAAATAATACTAGAATTTGTTTTTCTACAAAAACACAGATGTCTCCCCCTTTTTACCTCTAAGCATGACCTTGACATTTGAGGTATGGACCTAGGTCTTGCGTGCAGCACGTCATGTAATGAAGATGAATATTTCTGCAAGGTAACTTTAAAAAGTTCATAGAAAAATAAGAAAGTTATTGACCGTACACGAAAAAGCCCTTTTTTACCTTTGACCTCTAAGTATGGCCTCGACCTTTGAGGTACAACACATCGCCTCATGATGGTTCACACGTTTGCCAAGTAATTTCATAATCCATTAAAGAATAAAAAAGTTATTGACTATACACCAAAAGGCCCCTTTTTTATCTTTGACCTCTTTGACCTCTAGGTATGACCTTGATATTGGAGGGATGGACCTTGGTCTTACAAACAACACACCATCTATTGAAGGTAAACATTTCTGCATGGTTACTTTAAAAAGTCCATACAAAAATAAAAAAGTTACTGACTGGACACATAAAATAGACTTTTATTTTTACCTTTGACCTCCTTGTGTGACTTTGACCTTGGAGCTATCGACCTGAGTCTACCGCGCAACACATTGTCTCATGATGGTTAACATTTCTGCCAAGAAATTTCACAATCTATCCAGGAAAAAGAAAGTTATTGACTGAACACTAAAAAAGGCCCTTTTTTACCTTTGACCTCTATGTATGACCTTGACCTTTGAGGTACCAAAACGGGTCATGACAGAGACACATCGTCTCATAGTTGTTAACATTTCTGCCAAGTAATTTTAAAATCCATCTAAAAATAAGAAAGATATTGACCAAACACACTTTTGACCTCAAAGTATGACCTTGACCTTTGAGATACCAACCTGGGTCATGCAAGCAACACATCGTTTCATGGTGGTTAACATTTCTGCCATGTAATTTCAAATTCTATCTAAAAGTAAGAAAGTTATTGACCAAACACGAAAAAGGTCCCTTTTTGACCTTTGACCTCTAAGTATGACCTTGACCTTTGAGGTACCAACCTGGGTCATGCAAGCAACACATCGACTCATGGTTGTTAACATTTCTGCCAAATAATTTAAAAATCCATCTAAAAATAAGAAGGTTATTTACCAAACACGAAAAAAGGGCCGATTTTTTTACCTTTGACCTCTTTATATGACCGTGACCTTTGAGGTACCAACCCGAATCATGCGTGCAACGCATTGTCTCATGATAGTTAACATTTCTGCCAAGTAATTAAAAATTCTATCTAAAAATAAGAAAGTTATTGACAAAACACGAAAAAGGCCCCTTTTTTGACCTTTGACCTCTAAGTATGACCTTGACCTTTGAGGTACCAACTTGGGTCATGCACGCAACATATCGTCTTATGGTAATTTCAAAATCCATCTGAAAATAAGAAAGTTATTGACCGGACACGATTTGCCCATACATACATACATACCGACAAACTTCCAAGGGAGATAATTCAAAAAGTATGAATTTGAGAGTTATAGTTCTTACGCACTGCACGTCGTCAAATATTGATTAATCTTTATATGACGTTTCGTGAAGATAGCTTGAACGGTTTTCAAGTTATAGAGCGGACACGACTTTGTGACAGACAGACAGACGGACAGACAGACAGACGCCCGGGGGAAAATCAATATGTCTCTCTGTTGCATTGTATACCAAGTTTGAGGCTTCTAGCTTTTATAGTTCTGGAGAAATCTTTGACAAAAAATTAGCATTGGCAATTATATATAGAAAATAAAATGAAAGAACAGAAGAACAAATAAATGGACAAAGCCCATTGTCTCTTACACAACACAAGTCATCATCATTGCATAGTATACCAAGTTTCTAGCTTTTGTTTGGCCCCCGCCCATAGGGGCTTGAAGAAATATATGGGCTGCATGATGCTTCCACACAGAGCTGAATCCGACCCGCACACGAGTACTGGTAAACCGCTTAGAGGATCTTAGCCTGCCCAGGCAAAGTGGTGCGCACGAGTCGGACCGTCAATGATTACAAACCCTATTTGTTTCATTGGGCAACAGGGCTTGAGATGTCGTTTCATCTCAATGTCGGGTTAAAGTCCCACAAAATTGGCAGCAACGTCTTCAAAATGACCTTTACAGTGTTGACGGGGACGTTAAACGTCAGATCAAACAAACAAACAAAGTAGTTTTATTGTTTTCTCAGAAAGCTTTGTCGAAAAATTTAACATTAGCCCATATGGAGAGAAAGAAGAATGAAAGAACGGATGAACAAATAACTTGAAGCAGATAATGCCCTTTGCCTCTTACACGATACAAGTTATCATGATTGCTAAGTATGCCAAGTTTGAGGCCTCTAGCTTTTACGATGCTCTGTCGGGTCGTCGGAGTCTAACTGATGGTATCCTTTGCTCCAGGATTACGGTGGTTCCATGCTGTCGAGTTCTCACCGTTGTTTCATCCCTGTGGTTGTCTGATTTTTGTGTTCTCGTAGATGTTGCACTGACGAGAAAGGAGGCATTCATGCGGAGTGAACAAATTATTTGTCTAAATCGCGACGAAAGTAATGGCGAGGATTGCAACCGCGTAAAATCGATTTAAGCAAACCTCCCGCCCCCCCCCCCCCCCGCTACCCCATCCCCACCCCACACCACCCACCGATGGAATTAGATTCATTTGCCGTTTCAAGGCGGTTCTTCTGTCGCTGTTTATTTTTGTTATGGTTTTTCTTTGGGGTTTGTTGGGGGTTGTGTATCGCTTACATATTTTGTTTTGGATAGCAAATCAGACTTTTGTGGGAAAGTAACTGTCCGGTATTGATGTGTCTACTAGGGTCTTCTTCTTGTTTCTTTCTTTGGTGTCTCTGATGGGAGCTGTGGGTTAATTGTATCGCTTCCTGATATTGCCTTCACTTCTATTTTACGGTTCTTGAGAAAAATTTGACGAAACGTTTAACATTGACCTATACAAAGATTGAAGCTTCGATTTTTTGTAGTTCCTGAGAAAACTTTGAAGAAACAATTAACATTGGCCTATATGGTGAGCAGAGTTTTGTCTAAATCGCGACGGGAGTAAGGGCGAGGATTGCGGCCGCGTAAAATCAATTGAAGCCACACTCCCCCAGTGGAATTCGTGTCACTGACCGTTCCAAGGCGGTTCTCCTATCGCGGTTTATTTTTGTTATGGCTTGTGTTTGAGTGTTTGTATCGCTTGTCTCTTTTTGCTTTGGATAGCCAATTGATCATTATGTGGGAAAGTACATGTCCTTTTGGCTGTTCGCTATCGATGTTTCCTTAAGAGTCTAGTAAGTTCATGTTTGTGCTTCTTACCCTTTGGTGTCTCTGATTGGAGCTGTGGGTTAACTGTATCGATTCCTGATCATTGCCTTCACTCCTATTTTACTTAGAGTTAAAATTTAATTTTATGTAATGTTGGTTGGTACCAGATGCTCTGTCTCTGGTCGGGCCAATCGAAGTCTAACTATTGGTATTCGTTTGCTCAAGCATTTAAGTTATTTATTGCTGTCGAGTTCTCATCGTTGCTTCATCTCTGTGATTGTTTTAGTTTTGTGTTCTTGGAGATTTTCATTGACGAGCTAGGAATATTTTCTTGAAAGGGTTATCCTTCGGAAGAGAGGGATACACCATAGAACCGGAAAATATGGATTGTTCATGTTTCCTGGGCAAGACTAGTTAGTTTCGGCCAATTAGACCACACCAGTGACCTTCAAATATTTTCAAAATCCAGAATGGATTCAATGATCCCAAAGGACAAGAAAATACAAACTACACTATGATGTAGGGCAGGGAGACTTTTTACGGCCGCCATACATTCCCAGACATCAGGTGTAGAGACGTTAAATATTTCCTAGAAAGAGTTATCCTTCGGAAGCAAGGGATACACCACAGAACCGGAAAATATGGAGTGTACATGTTTTCTAAGCCAGACCAGCTGGATTTGGCCTATGAGGCCTCATCAGTGACCCTTAAATATTTTCAAAATTCCAGAATGGATTCAATGACCCCAAAGGACAAGAAAATACAAACTACACTATGATGTAGGGCAGGGAGACATTTTACGGCCGCCACACATTCTCAGACACCAGCTGTAGTGACGTCAAATATGTTCTAGAAAGGGTTATCCTTCGGAAGCAAGGGATAGACCATCGAACGGGAAAAATGTGGAGTGTACATGTTTTCTGGGCCAGACTGGCTAGGCCAGAAGCCTTCATGCGGACTGAATAAATTATTTGTCTTAATCGCGAAGGAAGTTAGGGCGGGATCGCGGCCGCGTAAAATCGATTAAGCACCCCCCCCCCACCTCCCCCAAGTGAAATACTTTTCACTGACCATTCCAGTGGGTTCTTCAGTCGCGGTTTATTTTTGTTACTATGGTTTGTCTTTGAATGCGTGTATCGCTTATATCGGTTTGTTTCGCGTAAACAATTGGCCATGTTGTCGGAAAGTACCTGTCAGTTTGGCTTTCCGCTATTGATGTTTCCATTCGGGTCTAGTGTTTTCATGTTTGTGTTTCTTTGCCTTTGGTGTCCTTGATGGGAGCTGTGGGTTAATTGTATCGAACACCTTTTGATACCAATTTATCTGAAGTTTATTCAGTTATTGTGATATATAAACCATTCGTATCAGATTATTAAAAGGTTTTCAATAACTTAGCTGGAGATAAGTTATGGTAAAAAAGAAGTGAAGCCATTGATCAGGAATCGATACAGTTAACCCACATCTCCCATCAGAGACACCAAAGGGAAAGAAATACTAACATGAAACAACTAGAGTATTAGAGAAACGTCAATAGCAGAAAGCCAAAAGGACAGTTACTTTCCCACAAAATGGCCAATTGGCTATCCAAAACAAAAATATATAAGCGATACAGACATTCAAAGATAATCTCTGACAAAATAAACGGCGAGAGGAGAACCGCCTTGGAACGCTGGGGAGCTTGAATCCATTTTACCCTTACTTCCGTCGCGAAATAATGTGTTCAGTCCGCAACATCTCCAAAAACAAAAAAATCAACCAACCACAGAGATGCTTCCAGACATAGGTTGTGGGTAACCCACATCTTCTATTTTTTAATTGAATGGTCATTTCATAACGAAGAATCCACCTATCTTGCACATTATGTAAGAAATATTTTTTTTCACTTCTGAATATAGAAGTGGAGGCAATGATCAGGAATCGATACAATTAAACCACAGCTCCTATCAGACACCAAAGGGAAAGAAACACAAACAGGAAACAACCGACCCTAATGGAAACACCAACAGCGGAAAGCCAAAAGGACTGTTACTTTCCCACAAAAGGCCAATAGGCTATCCAAAATAAAAAAAAAATATAAGCGACATAAACACCCAAAGAAAAGCCATAACAAAAATAAACCGCTACAGAAGAACCGCCTAGGAACGCCGGAAGACCATAAAATATATACATGTTGGGCGAATCTCTCATTTTCCTACTTGTCAATATAGATTTCCGTTATTGATGTTTCCATTAGGGTCTAGTTATTTCATTATTTTGTTTCTTTCCCTTTTGTGTCTCTAATGGGAGGCGTGGTTCAATCGTATCGAAATCTGATTATTGGTCCCCTTCTAGTTTACCCACATTGCTTAATACTGGTATCCCGAGAGATCTAACATGGCTTTCAGTTGCAGTTCTTGGCGACAATTTAGCAAATTTTTACGAAGTTGGGTATTGAAGTCATTGCATTTATATATTGTTTTGCATTTAAGTACAAAGTCACCATAAAATTCGGGTTCCATTAGACTTTTTTGCAGAAGAGATTGAAGTCCAACATTGAATTTTTGAAATTAAATCAGAATGACGCCTACAAAATTTAGAAAAGGCTTTGCGTAGTTTATGATACCAATAACCCTGATAATGACGTTTAGCAGTTAACAATTTATTACGACTGTTGAAGTCAGTTACATGACTAGAAACTCAATTGCGAAATATAAACACCATAAGATTCCGCACAAGAATATCACCATCCAAGAAAGGACAATTTACAATCTCAAAATCGCATTTATCATAAATTTTGCAGGAAACAAACCAATCTACTATAGATAGATGTAAATCCAAAAACAAGGCCTCGGTACCAGAACAATTTACTCTATTAAACTGAAGTTTTGGGGAGGGGGTGGTTAATTTGACTGATCAACACATCGAAATAAGTATTGTCAATATTTTATAAATCATTCAAATATCTAGAAGTCGAGCTAAAGGCTTCAGTGATTTCACATTGGTTTTCAACAGAAAGGGACATTATGAAAAATAGAAGTGGAGTCAATGATCAGGAATCGATACAATCGGCACACAGCTCCCATCAGAGACACCAAAGGGAAAGAAGCACAAACATGAAACAACAGACCTAATGGAAACATCAATAGCGGAAAGCCAAAATACAGTTACTTTCCCACAAAATGGCCAATAGGCTATCCATTTAAAATAAAATAAGCAACACAAACACCCCAAGACAAACCATAACAAAAATAAACCGCGACAGAAGAACCGCTTTGTCAGCGGAAACAACTTCCACTATTGGGGAGGGGGGGGGGGCTTAAATCGATTTTACGTGGCCACAGTTCTCGCCCTCACTTCTATTGTGATTTAGACAAATAATTTGTTCAGTCCGCATGCAGGCCTCCTAACTCATCAGTGCAACATCTCCGTGATTTTACGTGGCCACAGTTCTCGCCCTCACTTCTGTTGTGATTTAGACAAATAATTTGTTCAGTCCGCATGCAGGCCTCCTAACTCATCAGTGCAACATCTCCGTGAACACAAATAATCAAACAACCACAGAGGTGAAACAACGGTGAGGACTCGACAGCAAGAAACCACTAAAATGCTGGAGCAAAAGAAAACCAACAGTTGGACTCCGATTGGCCTGGCCAGAGATAAAGCATTAGGCACCAACCGATAGTACCTTGATTTAGATCTCTCTAATTCGCAATAAGCCTTTACGCTGGAACCGTCATAGAATCTGAGGCTTGACCCATCGGCGTGCAGTTTAAGAGGGAAGCAATGTTGTCAACCGTAAATGGGTTAACTACCATACATGCAGTCTGTCTTATAACATTTATGTTGTACCCAATCTTCGGTTATATATTTGTCTGAATTTAAATACAAGGTCACCAAAATGTTTGGGTTCCGATAGACCTTGTGCAGAAGAGATTTGAGTCCAATATTGAATTTTGAAATTAAATCAGAATGACGTCTATAAAATTTTGAAAAGGCTTTGCGTAGTTTATGGAACCGATAGCCCTGATTAAGACGTTTAGCCGTTAACAATTTATTATGAGTGTTTAAGTCGGTTACATGATTACACACTCTGGCAAAACGAATTAATTGCGAAGTATAAACGTCATAGGATGGCGCACGAGGAACATCACCATCCAAAAAAAAGAAAATTTACAATCTCAAAATCAAAATCATTGCGTTTATCATAAAATTTGCACGAACCAAACCCGTCTACAATAGATAGATGTTAATCCAAAAACGGGGCCTCGCTATCAGAAGCATTTGCTTTATTTAACTGAAGTTCTGGAGGGTACATTTGGCTGATCAAACCATCGAAATATGTATTGTCAATATTTAATAAATCATCCAACTATCTAGACGTGGAGCTAAAAGCTTCAATAATATCAGAATTGTTTTCAGCAGAAAGGGACATCATGAAGTCTTTCTCATACCAAAACAAAAATAAATCAGCCACAGGTTGCGCGCAATTAGTACCCAACGGAATACCCACAATTTGTCTAAATAACTTAGTACCAAATATTGTGTAAATATTGTCAAGAAGAACGGTGAGAGCTTCACACACTTTCTGACATGACCATAAAGTTTGATTTTTATGCTCTTCAGAAGTGAAAAGGTCATTTCTTACATTACATGCAAGATAGAGGGTGTCATTTTGTGGGAATGTAACTGTCCTTTTGGCTTTCCGCTATTGATGTTGCCATTAGGATCTGTTATTTCATGTTTGATGTTTGTGTTTCTTTCCCTTTGGTGTCTCTGATGCGAGCTGTGGGTTAAATGTATCAATTCCTGATCATTGCCTTCACTTCTATTTTGTCGCGACGAAAGTAAGGGCGAGGATTGTGGCCACGAAAAATCGATTTAAGCCCCCCCCCCCCTCCCCCGCTCCCCTTCCCACGCAGTGGAATTCGTTTCCGCTGACCGCTCCAAGGCGGTTCTTATGCGGGCGTTTATTTTTGTTATGGTTTGTCTTTGAGTGTTTGCATCGCTTATATTATTTTGTTTTGGATGGCAAATCGGCCATTTTGTGGGAATGTAACTGTCCTTTTGGCTTTCCGCTATTGATGTTGCCATTAGGATCTGTTATTTCATGTTTGATGTTTGTGTTTCTTTCCCTTTGGTGTCTCTGATGCGAGCTGTGGGTTAAATGTATCGATTCCTGATCATTGCCTTCACTTCTATTTTGTCTCAATATTTAATCACATGATTTTTATGACAGTAAGACATGGAGTTAATAATTGGAAAGTTAAGTGGTGGTACAAGAACTTGAATATGAAAGAAACCGTGCTGTATATGATCTTTCATGAAGTTAAGATTACCAATATAACGTAGGAAGCATTATTTGGCCTTCTGTAATACTAACATCAAACTTGGTGGCTAAATGACTAATGTGGCTATCAACTACAGCCCTCTCTACAGCCAAAGTCCTTAGTGCACAGGCCTTAGTACCGCCAATCTCTTTCTGAAGAGTGTTCACATAGTTGATCCGTCAACCAATGACAACAGCCGTTTCTGCTGGAGCCAAAACATACTTCTAATGAAATTCTTGAATACCTAGTTTAATATGACGTAAAATAGAAGTGAAAGCAATGACCAGGAATCGATACAATAAATCCATCTCTCTAATCAGTGACGCCAAAGGGAAAGAAACACAAACAATAACTAGACCTCAATGTAAACACCAATAGCGGAAAGCAAAAAGGACATTCACATCTCCACAAAATGGCCAAATGGCCATGCAAAACAAAAAATATAAGCGAAACATACACTCAAAGACAAACCCTAACAAAAATAAACCGCGACAGACGAACCGCCTTGAAACGGTCATTGAAATGAATTCTACTGATGGAGGGTGCTTAAATCGATTTTTACGCGGCCGCAACCCTCGCCTTTACTTCCATCGCGATTCAGACAAATAATTTGTTCTGTCCGCCTCCTAACTCATCAGTGCAACATCTCCGTGAGCACAAAAAGCAAACAACCACAAAGATAAATCAACGGTGAGGACTCGACAGCAAGAAACCATTGAAATTGAACCATTGGAGCAAAACAAAAACAACAGTTAGACTCCGATGGGCCGGACAAGAGACAGATAAACAGGCACAAACAAACATTACAGAAAATTAAAATCTCTCTTATTCTCAGTAAACCTTTACGCTGGAACCGTCATAGAATCTGAGGCCTGACCCACCGGCGTGCAATTAAACAGGGAACCAAAGCTGTCAACCGTGATTGGGTTAACTACCAAGCATGCAGTCTGTCGTATAACATTTATGTTGTACCCAATCTTTTATATCGAAGAATGATTTTACGAAACTGGGTACTCAAGTCATTGCAATTATATATTTTTCCTGGATTTGTATACTAAGTCACCATAAAATTCGGGTTCGGATTGACGTCTAAAGACGTCTTAGGTTTAGAAGGTAATAAGTTAGTATTTGGAGAGTAGAAATAATACATTTGTCCACTAGTTTCAGACTACTAAGTTTCCATTCTTATAAGGCTTTATGCTCAACATACTCTCGTTAACACCATCAAGTACCAAATTCATTCAAGGCAGCAGCGATTTCTTCTCTACACTTTAGAAGGAAATCAATATTTTGGTCCTTTAAAAGTTATATTTCGTATCCTAGAAACAGGAATAATTGCTAAATTGCCAGTTATAATATGACGAGCAACAGGATAACAATATACTGAGTGTTTATAATCACTGGTATCAGGAGTGTTGGTATCAATATCAAGATATGAAACAAGTTTATTGAAATTCAAAATGATAAATGTAACAGGTATGTTGTATTTATAGAAAATTATGGGTGTTTCGGTATTTTGAGTAAGTATGAATGGATGAAATCACCGAACTGTCCCGGAAGATACTAAGCAAATCTATAAAATCCAAACCCTTATTAATGAAATATATTTTGATGTAATGTCGTCAGTGATTAATTTCAGAATCGATGAAAGAACGAAGTGCATGCTGAGTATAACCTCTAGTCAAAGCAGCATCATATAACTGATTTTAACCATCGTAGAATTTATTCGTTTCGGAGTCTCTCTGTCAAGTAAACAACACTTGGCGCTTGCTGGGATCGAACTGGCTACCCTCAATCTCCAATCTGATGCTTTACCACTGCACAACAGCACTTTATCACGAGTTCACGTTTGAAACTAATGTGAGAAGGGGTGCGCGGAATATCTTAGAAGTTCCGAAAGGGTAACTAGCCGCAAAGTTTATTTGATGTTTCGTGTATATTCGCTTATAAACAATGTCAGCAGTATTTGCCGCATATTGGCTTTCCAATATTGATGTTTCCATTAGGGTCTGTTGTATCATGTTTATAATTGTTTCCCGTTGGTGTCTCTGATTGGAGCTGTTGGTTAATTGTATCTATTCCTGGTCATTGCCTTCACTTCTAAATAGCCTCTGAGCACAAAATTGCAACTAGAGCTGTTCAGATTCACAAAATGAACATATAATTCACTTCTAAAAATCCAGTTGTAACAACCATGTCCTTTCAACAACAATGGTTTATGCTGTCTCTTTGCACTGAGATAACACACCTGTGCGATAAAGGTCTATTTTTCACATCTCTAAAATGGATGCTTTTCTGATGAAAATCCGTGATTTGTTTTCTTTTCTGTACTCTGAACAAACGTCGAAACACTTAATTTAATTGCAATGGCGAGAACCCGCTTCCTATGTCTTTGAGCAGAAATAAGAAAAACAAGTATTAGCTTTTACAAAAAGCTTGAGTCTACGCTTAGCACACATTAATCTGTGTAGTCAAAGGATTGGAAAGTCAAATGACAAAGCTGTTCATATATACGTATGCCAGTAAAAACGGAAACTTGTATATTAGCCTAAGATTCCAAACGTTGACTCCAGTTTCATACATAAGCAAAGCTACAATCTTTTACTTTGACAACCACCCATACAAGGAAACGAAAAATCAGTAGCACAGATGCATCTGCCTTCTTTTAGTGAAAAAAAAAAAACAGAAATAGATGCACTGTATCATCGGAGGGAAGTCAACATCATGTGTACCAAGAAAACATGTTTATTTTGTATGCGAATAGGGTATGATAAGCTTGCGGAAGTGTTCCGGTCAATCCCGATTTTCAATCATTATAACAAATAAGAATGATGACTAGTCAATAGAATATAGCAATCAACCAGTAATGGCATCTTCTTTAATTCTTCTGGAGCAAAAGTAAACGTTAGGTAATCTACACCCACAGGCGTAGACAATAATACGGATGACATGCTAACAGAAAATAACATTCAACTAGTCATGACATTTTCTAAAATGCTTTCGGAGCAAAAGTCATCCTTAAGATTATCTACACCCGTGGGCGTAGACTATAATGTATACCCTCGTAAATCCCAGTTTTCTCTATCTAATGTGGGGTTTAGGTGGTGTTCATTCTACTGTCTTGTAAGCGTGAAGGCTTGGCGCTTTCACGCGATCACGGGGAATACGATTTAGAGACGTACACTGTATTGGTTGATGTTCGTGAAAAAATATATCCACGTTTTTTATGACACAATTTTTTTTTCAGATAGTCCATGCAGCTTTAATACGGCTTATGGAACAGAGCCTTCACCTGTTATATCTGGCCAGTACCTTAAAAGCTCAGTCGCCATACACAACGATACAGCTTGTCGGGATCTTTGTCTGGTGTCTTCATTCTTCTCTCTGAATTGCTGGGCTGTTACTTATGATGACAATTTGCGCACATGCACTGGCTATTACATGATAGATCCTTTCTTATTCTCGGAAAACGGCTATCGCAACCTTGGAGACGGTCCCAATCTGTTCTTTATAAAAGACTGCTATTCAGGTATGACTTACGCAGGTCCACAACGTTTATCTATCGTTGAAACAAAGAATTTGTAAAATACGAATTTCTGTCTCATTATTATGTCTATGTTTACGTTGCGTGTCTGGCAAGAAAGAAATTATAAAAACTGAAGTTAAAATATGCCCAAGATCCACAATACTTGTACCAAAAACTACTGGATGTATGCGTGTCTAAATCATACACTAACATAGCGAACAGGTGATTTTCTGATCAGGGATGTAAATGGATGGAATAATATGGCCATAGGAAAAAATCGACCGGCCGATCCTATAATATTGGAGGTTCTGTAATTGAAGAGGGAAGCAAAGTTATCAAGCGCGATTGGTTTAACTAACATGCATGCAATCGGTCGTATATCATTTATGTGTATTTTTATATTGAACAAAGAATTTACCAAATTGTGTACTAAAGTCATTGCAGGTACATATTTTTCTGAATTTATATCCTAAGTCACCATAAAATTAGGTTTCGGATACACCTTGTTGCAGAAGAGGTTTAAGTCCAACATTGAATTTTGAAATTAAATCGGAATGACGTCTATAAAATTAAGAAAAGGCTTTGCGTAGTGTATGATATGGATAAAAAATAGAAATCGAGCCAATGATCAGAAATCGATACAATTACCCACAGCTCCCATCAGATACACCAAAGGGAAACAAACACAAACATGAAGCAACATACTCCAACGGAAACACCAACAGCGGAAAGCCAAATGGACAATTACTTTCCCACAAAATGGCCGATAGGCTATCCAAAATAAAATAATATAAGCGACACAAACACCCAAAGACAAATCATAACAAAATAAACCGCGACAGAAGAACCGCATTGGAACCGTCAGCGGAAACGAATTCTACTAGGGGGGTGGGGCTTAAATCGATTTTACGTGGCCACAATCCTCGCCCTTACTTCCGTCGCGATTAAGACAAATCATTTGTTTAGTCCGTATGAAGTCCTCCTTACTCATCAGTGCATCATCTCCGTGAACAAAAAAAAATCAAACAACCCCAGAGATGTTACCCCAGATTAAGAAGTTAAGCAGTTAACAATGTATTACGATTATTTAGGTCAATTACTTGACTAGACACACTGGCAAATCCAATTAACTGCGACATACAAACGCCGTAGGATGCCACATAGGTAGAACACCATCCAAGGAAAATTTCAAATCTCAAAACCAAAACCAAAACCGCCGCAAACAAAGTAGAAGTAAAACAAAGATCAGGAATTGATACAATTAACTTACTCCATCCATAAAAGACACCAAAGGGAAAGAAATACAAACATTAAGCGAGCAGACCATAATGGAAACCAAAACAAAGGAAGGCCATATGGACAGTTACTTTCCCACAAAATGGCCATATGGCCATCCAAAAATAAAAAGACACAAGTGATACACACAGTAAGTAACAAACAACAACATAAATAAATCGCCACAGAAGAGCCGCCTTGGAACGGTCAGTGGAAGATTTCCACTGGGGGGCTTAAATCGATTTTACGTTGCCACAATCCTCGCCCTTACTTCCGTCGCGATTTAGACAAATAATTTGTTCAGTCCGCATGAAGGCCTCCTAACTCATCAGTGCAACATCTCCGTGAACACAGAAATCAAAGAACCACAGAGGTGAGACAACGGTGAGGACTCGACAGCAAGAAACCACTGAAATGCTGGAGCAAAAGAAAACCAACAGTTAGACTCCGATGAGCCCGACCAGAGACAACAGACAGATGCATATCCAAAAACGGGCCTCGGTATCTGAAGAACCTGACCAATTCAGATGAAACTCGAGGACTCGACAGCAATAAACCACTGAAATGCTGGAACAAAAGAAAACCGACAGTTAGACTCCGATAGGCCCGAACTGAGACAGAGCATCGGGTACCAACCAACATAAGCCTTTACGCTTGAACCGTCATAGATCTGAGGCCTGACCCACCGGCGTGCAATTGAAGAGGGAAGCAAAGTTGTCAACCCTGATTGGGTTAACTACCTTGCAGTCTGTCGTATAACATTTATGTTGCACCCAATATTTTTATATCGAAGAATGATTTTACGAAATTGGGTGCTGAATCATTGCGGTTATATACTTTTCCGAATTTATATACTAAAATGAAGTAGAGGCAATGATCAGCAATTGATACAATCAACCCACAGCTCCCCTGCACAGACACCAAAATGAAAGAACCACAAACATGTAACAACAGACACTAATGGAAACATCAATAGCGGAAAGCCAAAAGGACAGTCACTTTCCCACAATATGGCCAAAAGGCTGTCCAAAACGAAATAATATAAGCGACACAAACACACAAAGACAAAGCATAACAAAAATAAACCGCGACAGAAGAAACGCCTTGGAACGGTCAGCGGAAACAAATTCCACTGGGGGGGGGGGGGGCTTAAATCGATTTAACGAGGCCACAATCCTCGCCCTTTTAGAAAAATAATTTGTTCAATCCGCATGAAGGCCTCCTAACTTATCAGTGCAACATCTCCGTTAACACAAATAATCAAACAACCACAGAGATGAAACAACGGTGAGGACTCTACAGCAAGAAAGCACTGAAGTGCTGTAGCAAAGGAAAACCGACAGTTGGACTCCGATGGGCCCGACCAGACACATAGCAAGTCTCCATAAAATTCGGGTTCCGATAAACCTTGTTGCTGAAGAGAGTTAAGTCCAATATTGAATCTTGAATTTTAAACAGAATGACGTCTATAAAATTATGAAAATGCTTTGCGTAGCTTATGGTACCCACAACCCTGATTAAGAAGTTTAGCCGCTAACAATTTATAACGAGTGTTGAATGCAGTTACATGACTACACACTCCGGCAAATCGAATCAAATGCCCCGTTTTTGGATTTATATCAATCTGTTGTAGATGGGTTTGTTTCTTGCAAACTAAATGATAAATGCGATGAGTTTGATTTTGAGATTGTACATTTACCTTTCTTGAATGGCGATGTTCCTCGTGCGGCATACTATGTCGTTCATATATCGCAGTCAGTTCGATTTGCCAGAGTGCCAGAGTGTATTCGCCTTTGATAACACAAACACCAAACTTATGGCCGAAAAGCTGCGCTCAAAAAGTTTGTAGAGGTTGAAGCTTTCGCGAAACAAAAGTAAGAAGCGATTGTGAAGAAGAGACATGTGTAGCCTGTATGCTCCAGGAACCATACATTCCTTCTGTCGCACCAGCGTAATGGCATGATAGGGCGAGCGGATCTACATGACAAAGGAGCACGACTCCTACGAGCCAAAGCCCGTTTACATCTGCTGCACGAAAAAAGATCTCACCGACGTCCCGTCTGCCTTTCCGCGCTAAGATGACCCGCTGTCGAGGCACCTCTTGAGCTACCTCTCAGGAGGCGGGGGCGTTAGCAATAGCACACGAGCGATCGAATTATTTCGTCTTGACTCCTACCCACCGCCTGGCAAAACATATGCAGGCATGAGGGCGTCCAGGCCAAGGCCTATCACAGTTTCTTCCGCTCGAGTGGCCAGACAGACGCCCGAAAGGATGGGACATAAGTTCATTCCCCGTGCCACTCTGGAAACCTTCCTCGACTAGCCCTAGGGTCGAGGCGTCCAGGTCTTCTGCTGTGGCGACCTGGGTAGCCGCACCCAATCGCCGGAGAAATGCCCGACGACTACCTCCGCGTGCTTTCCACCTACTATGAAGAGGTCGTGGTGGACCACAGAGCCAAAGAACCCCCATCTCAGGCCCTAAAAAACCAAATTCGCCTGCAGCCCGCCGGGTTCCAATGCCGAGTGATACGAAAGGCGCTCCCGAGTTGCCCCGGATTGCATTACAAATACATTGAAATCTTAAACGCCGAAAAAACTAAAATTTTTATATAAAAAATTGTGATATTTTTCTTTTTTCTGCTCAAAATATAGATTGTTGGTATTCGTTAGAACCGCCTTAATAAAAGTGGGGTTCAAGGGGGTCAAAATTATATTGACGTGTTTTCGTGATGGGAACGCTTCGTAGATGCCTGGAGACCATGTGATCGCATTCTGGCCTCGAGACTGAAGATCCGCGACCGAGCCCAGAGGCTTTTGTTCGAGTTCCATGAGAAGCACTTCCCGGACACCCCCGTGCCTCTGCTTTACCGCTCCAAAGACACTCGGTGGGAAAACATAATGCTCATCATCCCAGGCCCCAGGCCAGATCAACAGGAGCTCGTCCTCAACGACGTTGTCGAGGTGCTCATGAAATACGCCCAAGAGGTTATGAACGGCAAGTGGGGACAAGACTGGGCTCTCGGTTATGACATGACAATCCACTCAAACAAAGAAAAAAAATTCACTCGAGGCAAGGTCACACCATTGCAGACCCCCAAAAAGCCAGGATCATGGACAAGTATCTTCAGCGGTCAAATATTGCCTACATGGCCGTATCAAGAGTAGAAGACCTCAGCCAGCTTGAGCGGGTAGTATGCCCCGCCCCTGGGAGGAGGGTTCCGTTGAGGCATTACGACTCTGCGACAGCTGCACAAAGTCATCCGCCTACAACTGACAAGACCATGCCAAGGGGCTTAGGTTGACCATATCTTAGAACTCAAAGAGGCACAGAACAATCACTGTGCCGCGTGTGATATCGAGCTCGCATGGGCTTACCAGCCAAAGGACACCAGGCAATTCAGTATTGAGACAACATCAGGCTGACCTGTCTCGAATGCAACCAAAAAACGGGAGCTGCTGCGCTCTGAGTGTGTTAACAGGTGTTACCCAGATCGGCAAGGGTTGTGGGCCGTCCTACTGGTAGCCCCCATGGGTGATCAATCCGGTGAAATAAGCCTTAAAAATGGATTTTGAGGGGATAGAGACGCGTGTAGTTTATGCACTCTTCCTCCAAGATGCTTCCATGGGGCCAGGAGCAGCTCAATGGAGAACACAAACGGGGGAACGGAGTTCTCATCCGAGTAGGTAAAATAGAAGTGAAGGATCGATACAAATAACCCAAAGCTCCCAACAGAGACACCAAAGGATAAGAAACACAAATATGAAATAACTAGACCCTAATGGAAACATCAATAGCGGAAAGCCAAAAGGACAGTTACTCTCCCTTACCCCTCAAAATGGTCAATTGGCTATCGAAAACAATAAAAAAACAAGAGGCACATGGGCCACTATGCTCACCCGAGCTCAGCGGGGCACTGCCCACTGGCAGCCATGTTTTTTTAATTCACCATGGAAGCCCTGCGCCCAAGGACGCTACAGCGCTACAGATAAAAATTTGGACCCAATCAGCCTAGTGGCTTCAGAGGTCTGATGTCGCATGACTGTGTTGTTGCAAGACAGATAGAACATTGTTTAAGGAACATTTATATGGGAGTTTTTAAAATACCTTGAAAGATGTAAACGCCATTTTGTTTAAGTATTTAAGTCAATGGAAACAATTAACTTCCCATAACAACCAACTTGAAGAGCTAAATTTCATAAAAAAAATACCCTACAAAACCTGTAAAAGCAAATATGGTGAATATTTCCTGAGTCTCAGCCTCATATGAGTAGATGATTGTTCTATTTTCTTTTTTTTTTTTTTTATTTGGGTTCCAATGGCAACCAATAAAATTTAGCAATATGGCTTAATTATATGGAGAAACAAGATTGCTTAAAAATATTTCTATGAATGTTTTGCCAAATACCTACTAAGGCTTGGCAGTTAATACAAATTTTCTTTTTTCCCCATTACAAATCTATGGAAACTCTAATTTTCCAAGAGCCCAATTTAAGACACACACACACACACACACACACACACACACACACACACACACACACACACACACACACACACACACAAACTGTTCAGGCAAATGTGATGAATATTTCCATGAAGTCTCAGCCATACAGAGTATATGTTTTTTTGCGAAGATGATTTTTAAGTGTGTTTTTACTCTATTTTTGGGCGCATTTTGATTTCCATGGCAACCAATAAAAGTGAGCAGTTGGCCTAAAATTTGCGGCAGATAGATGATTGCTTAAAGTTTTCCTATAAAAGTTTTGTCGAAATATCTGCAAAACGTAGCAGTAAGTTCCTTTTTTCAATTTTCCCTATTTAAAGTAAACTAAAAGAAAATCTAAGTTGCCATAGCAACAAAGCTAAAGAGCCTAATTTCATAAAAAAAAAAAATACAAAACCTGTAAAGGCAAATATGGTGAATATTTTCATAAAGTCTCAGCCTCATATAGAATATGGTTTCTGAGGAGATGAGTTTTATGCCCCGCCATTCGAAGAATGGTGGAAGGGCATATAGCGTTTCACCTGTCCGTTCGTCCGTCCGTCATTTCGTCCGTCCAAAACTTTAACGCAGTCATAAACTTTCTTATTTTCTGGATGGATTTTGAAATTAATTTGCAGAAATATTAACCATCATGAGATGATGTATCGCGTGCAAAACCGAAGTCCGTCCCTCCAAGGTCAAGGTCGTTCTTAAAGGTCAAATGTCAAAAAAGTGTCCGAAACTTAAACACGGTCAATGACTTTCTTATTTCTGGATGGACTTTGTAATTACTTGGCAGAAATGTTAACCATAATGAGATGATGTGTCGTGCGCAGATCCCAGATCCGTATCTCTAGGGTCACGGTCGTACTTAGAGGTCAAATGTAAAAAGGTGTCCAAAACGTAAAGATGGTCAATAACTTTCTTATTTCTCAATGGATTTTATAATTACTTGGCAGAAATGTTAGCCATCATGCGATGATATGTCTCACACAAAACCAAGGTCCGTACCTCCAATGTCAATGGCGTACTTAGAGGTCAAAGATTAAAAGTCGTCCTTAGAGGTCAAATATTAAAAAGGGTTCGAATCTTAAACGCAGTCAATAACTTACTTATTTCATCATGAATTTTGAAATTACTCGGCAGAAATGTTAACCATCATGAGACTATGTGTAGAGCCATAGACCCAGGTTGGTACCTCCAAGGTCAAGGTCATACTTAGACGTCAAAGGTAAAGAAAATTGTGTCTCATTATTCTGAATGGGTTTGGAAATTACTTGGTAGGAATGTTAATCAACATGAGTCGATGTGTCATAAGCAAGACCGAGATTGGTAGTCAAATATCAAGATCATACTTACAGGTCAAAGGGAAAGATTTTTTTTTTTGGGGGGGGGGGATGTCCACTCAATATCTATTTTGTTCCTGAATGGATTTTTAAGATGGGGCCTCCGTGTCCCATGGACATATTTTAAGTGTTTTCTTTTTTTTCTATTTGTTTTCATTTTGGTTTCCATGGCAACCAGTAAAATGTGCAATAGACTTAAAATAATATGGCAGATGGTAGATTACTTAAGAAATATTTCTATGACAGTTCTGTCAAACTATCTGCAAAGGCGTGGCAATAAATGCCAGTTTTCAATTTTCCCCATTATAAGTCACTGAAAACTCTAAGTTGCCATAGCAAACAAACTAAAAAGCCGAATAACATAGAAAACACACACAAAAGGCGCATATATAGTGAATATCTCAATTAAGTATCAGCCTCATAGAGCATATGGTTTCTCGGGGATGATTTTATAAGGTTTTTTTCGGGGTTTTTTTTTTAATTTTCTTTTCCATGGCAATCAGTAAAAATGAGTAATAGACCTAATATAATATGGAAGATGGCAGATTATTTAAGGAACATTTCTATGAAATTGTGTCAAAATATCTGCAAAGGCTTGGCAGGTTATGCCAATGTTCAATTTTCCCCATTTTTTGTCTATGAAAACTCTAAGTTGCCATAGCCACCAAACTAAAAGGTCGATTTTTATATATATAAAAAACAAAAACAAAAAAAAACAAAAAAAAAAAAAAAACTTTCAATCCCAGAGACCAAGGATGCTAAAGATGAAATTTGGGCCTAATCGGTCTGGTGGCTTCGGAGGAGCAGTAAATGCGATTTTTTATTTTTCACCATTATAACTCAAGGGAAACTCTAAAATGCCATAGGAACTAAACAACATATTCCAATTTAATGAAAAACATAAAACTTATTGAGGCAAATATGGTGAACATTTTCATAAAGTCTCAGCCTCATACAGCGTATAAATTCTGAGGAGATGATTTTTGTAAGTATTTTTCCTATATTTTGCAGTTTGGTGTCCATGGCAGCCATAAAAATGCGCAGTAAGCCTATTGATTGAGTTTTTAGTTTTACGTCCCACCAACAGCAAAGGTCATACGGAGACGGGACCTCGGTTTAAAGACTCATCCGAAAGTCTGGAGAAGCCCGGGATCGATCCTGCGACCCCTGGTTTACAAGGCGAGTAGCGTAACCACTGCACCACTGAGGCTTCTACGCAGTAAGCCTAAACTCATATGGCAGATAGTAGATTTCTTATGGAACATTTATATGAAAGTTTTGTCAAAATATCTCTAAAGGCTTAGCTGTAAATGCCATTTTCGAATTTTCCCCATTATAAGTCTATGGAAACTCGAAGTTGGCATAACATACGAATTATTTAGCCGAATTTCATTACAACAAACACAAACTTTCAATCCCCTAGCCCATACCTGCCCCAGATAAAATTAGGGCCCAATCGGCCCTGTGGCTTCAGGGATTTTTTTTAAATCGGTGACGTCACACGACAGACGACGCAGACGACGATGGACAACTGCCTTTCTTATAAGCTCCCCGGGAGCTTTCGGCACTGGTGAGCTAAAACACAAGCGAAACACACACTCAAAGACAAATCATAACCGCGACAGAAGAACCGCCTTGAAACGGTCAGTGAAACGAATTCCATTGGGTGTGTGTGTTGGGGGGCTTAAATCGATTTTACGCGGCCGCAATCCTCGCCCTTACTTCCGCTGTGATTCAAACAAATACTTTGTTTACTCCACATAAGCGTTAAAATGGGTCTATCTATTGTAAATGGGCTTGTTTCTTGCAAAATTTATGATAAACGCGATGCTTTTGATTTTGAGATTGTGAACTTTCCTTTTTTTGGGGGGATGGTGATGTTCCTCGTGCGCCATCTTATGTTGTTTATGTTTCGCAATTTATTCGATTTGCCAGAGTGTGTAGTCATGTAACTGACTTCAAACCTCGTAATAATTTGTTAACTGCTAAACTTCTAAATAAGGGATACGGTACCATAAACTACGCAAAGCCTTTTCAAAATTTTATAGACGTTATTCTGATTTAATTTCAAACTTCAATATTGGACTTAAATCTCTTCTGCAAAAAGGCCTATCGGAACCCGATTTTATGGTGACTTAGTATATAAATTCAGACAAATATATAACCGCAATGACTTCAGCACCCAATTTCGTAAAATCATTCTTCGATATAAAAAGATTGGGCACAATATAAATGTTATACGACAGACTGCATGCATGTTAGTTAACCCAATCACGGTTAACAACTTTGCTTCCCTCTTTAATTGCACGCCGGTGGGTCAGGCCTCGGATTCTATGACGGTTCCAGCGTAAAGGCTTATGTTGGTTGGTACCTGATGCTCTGTCTCTGGTCGGGCGCATCGGAAGCTAATGGTTTGTTTTCTTTTGCTCCAGCATTTCAGTGGTTTCTTACTGTCGAGCCTTAACCGTTGTTTCATCTCTGTGGTTGTTTGATTATTTGTGTTCACGGAGATGTTGCAATGATCAGTTAGGAGGCCTTCATGCGGACTGAACAACCTATTTGTCTTAATCACGACGGAAGTAAGGGCGAGGATTGTGGCCACGTAATATCGATGTAAGACATACAGTGGAATTCGTTTCCACTGACCGTTCCAAGGCGGTTCTTCTGTCGCGGTTAATTTTTGTTATGGTTTGTATTTGGGTGTTTTTGACGCTTATATTATTTTATTTTGGATAGCATATTGGCCATTTTGTGGGAAAGTAACTGTCCTTTTGGCTTTCCGCTATTGGTGTTTCCATTGGGATCTGTTGTTTCGTGTTTGTGTTTCTTTCCTTTGGTGTCTCTGATGCGGGCTGTGGGTGAATTGTGCCGATTCCTAATCATTGCCCCCACTTCTATTTTGAGTGGATAGAGACCGTACTATCCGGGGGTATTCCATTTGCCTCCAAAATTTCAGTCCAATCACCCTCCCTCCCACAATTTGTCTAAATAACATAGTACCAAATCTTATATAAATGTTGTCACGTAGAAAAGTGAGAGCTTCGCACATTTTATGATATGACCATAAGCATTTATTAAATTCTATGCAAGATAGAGGTTATCTTGTCTATGGAATGTCCATTCATTTAAATCATTTAGTTTTTCTTTTTTAAGATTGTGAGGAAGTGTAGTGTAAAGCGTGTAAAAATCATAAGTTGACAGACGAAAAGAACAAAACATTACAAAAACACGCCTATACAAATACAGTGTTACCTTAATCGCAGAAAAAAAGAAAATTTTTAGATGAAAAATTATGATATTTTTCTTATTTCTGCTCGAAATATAGATTGTGGGTACCAGTTAGAAGGCGGTTCTCACGAGTACCCACAATCTATATTTCAGAGCAGAAATAAGAAAAATAAGGTTTACCCCTGTAAACTCCGGTCTTTCTATATAAAATTGGTGTTGAAGGGGGTCATATTTATATAGGTGTGTTTTCGTGATGACGTCCAGATTTCAATTAATTTGAAATGGAAGTGAAGGCAATTAAAGCTCATTCATTTTTTTTTATTTACCAAAACAGATTTTTCTCTGAACATTCAAAGACTTTGACGCAATATTTAATCACGTGTTTTTGGAGACAGAAAGACGTGACGTTAATAATTGAGAATGTTCAGTCACGGTACAAGAGCTTAAATTTGCAATAAAGCGTGATGAAAACGGTCTTTTATAGAGTTTAGGCAACCAATTTAGCGTAGGAAGCTTGTCTTGACCTTCTGTAACACAAACAAACAAACTCGGCGGCTGAATAACAGGTATGAAATCCACTGAAAACTGCAAGAGGAGTTGCAGAAAGAGCCATAACTTCGGTAAAAATCAGTCGAGCATGACCTCGATTAAAATACATCTTTAGGTCATGGGAGCAGTAACTGGAAATTTTCATCAGTCCCTTGTAAACTGTAGGAGTTGCGGGGAAAAGATTGTGTCTATAAACGGACGGACGGACGAACCATTACTAACGTCGGGGGACAAATAAAAATCAGTGATGCAGGGCTATCATGGCTGTCTTGTTTGTCATTAACACTGGACTGCTGGTAAAACTGAAAACATTTCGAGATATTAAAATTGATGTTTGCAGAAATTCAATATTATTTGATTCGATGTGCAGAACACAAGAAACCTAATTTTGGTTTACCAACCTTTTGAATTGTGATCCAAAAAAAGGGGGGACAATGGTCTCCTTTTAGAAAACACAATTCCAGTTGTTTCATTCTGACATTTGCTATCAGCGATGTTGCATCAGTTTTATGCATCCATCTCAAATGCATCGGCTATATATCTTGTTCCAGAGGACCCATAGTAATTGTTTTAATGCTTTGTTCACTCCGCATAAGCGTTAAAATGGGTCTATCTATTGTAAATGGGTTTGTTTCTCGCAAAGTTTATGATAAACGCGATGATTTTGATTTTGAGATTGTGAACTTTCCTTTTTCTTTTTGGATGGTGATGTTCCTCGTGCGCCATCATATGGCGTTTATATTTCGCAATTAATTCGATTTGCCATTGTGTGTAGTCATGTAACTGACTGCAACACTCGTAATAAGTTGATAACGGCTAAACTTAATCAGGGTTATCGGTATACCATACACTACGCAAAGCCTTTCCAAAATTTTATAGACGTCATTCTGATTTAATTTCAAAATTCAATATTAGAATTAAATCTCTTCTGCAACAAGGTTTATCGGTGTTACATGTGGGTTTACGGCGTCCCGCAAACCCCCATGCTGACAAGACAACCGAGCGTGATCTCTGACAGGTGTACGGGCAGCTGTGGGGTAAGGCACAAGAAAGATGTTAGATGAATGACATGAATTATTTACAGTATCTACATACAACACTTACTAACACAAAACATCACAATTTGTTGCTTCTGTAGCCAACTCACGACGTCCGCTCCGAAGGCAAAACAATGTTCTGTGCTCGGAACGGGTGACGTGAATACCTACAGAAGCAAACAACAAAAACAACAACAAAAACAAAAGAAGAAACAACACAAGACGCGACTGGCCAGTTTATAACTTAGGGTGAATTCCCCCTCTCGCGTGAAACTTCCTCTCGCGAACTAGTGCAAACTGCACACTAGTCTATCGACATAGTTGCCGATCACAGGTTGCCGATCACAGGTTTAGCGATCGTCCGAATATCCTGCAGGTTAGTTGACCTCTTTTATGGTCTCACATTTGTTGACAATGAACAATGATTCTGATTCTGGTCTACGCTGATTACGGCGGTCTGTCCGCCCTTGCTGGACCCTAACGCCTAGCGTCGTACCAGTACCTGCTGCTATGAAGCAGGGAGCAGCAGGTCACACATTGTCGTGCCTGCAAATTACGATAACTGGACTAAGACACGAGTCACAAAACATACATGCTATATCATGATCCCCTTCCCGGAGAAGTAAGAATATGTTCATGCATATACCGTTATTGCGCATGCGCCGACCAGACATACAGGCTGATAAGTGCATGCGACAAATAACCGTACAGCAGAACTCAACTTGACTGTGCATCAAATTATCAGCACCCAGCGCTTGACACAATAGTACTCAAAGTTTATGTTTCCTTACTGAGCACTACAGAAATCAATTAATGCTCACTACTACTGAGCATAATACTCATCAAATTTGTGCTCACTACATTATCACAAGTAAGAGGCAATTGAACAGACCACGCCTTTGCGCTACCTGGTCAGCCGCCAATTACAGGAAACATAACAATCTCTATTTCATATCCTTCTCCGCGACACGGCTCACAAATATAGCTATTCACAAATTCATTACATTAATAACAGATAGAAATTACAAACAGAAGATTTTCATCTATAATCCACAACATTAGTTAGTGTCTCATAAGGGCCAACACTGTTTGCCGTAAATTCTCTCTGTATTTGGTAGGCACCCCGTCACAACCGTCCTCGCGACGCCGATGACGCAGCTGACGTCATCCCCGCCGCTCAGGCCGTTATGACGTGTGGCGACCAAATACTCCCACTTATCATCATCACGTTCTTTATATGTACATACATGCACAAACTGAGTTATCAGACAAAAACGGCATCATTACAAAATGAACTCGTAATTCTTCTTGAACAAAATTATTTCTAATCAACGTGAACATGCTTGTAAAATAAAATTCATTACGGTTCATCATCACGGATAACCCAACAGGCTCTTGTAAGAGTTTGCCCTGATGATGAAGATATGGTTAAACCCGTCTTAAGTTTACGTCCCCTCTACACCTAATATCATATTGGGACGGAACCACGGTTTTCTAACCACAGCTAGTCAAAAGTCATGGATCAAACAAGTGACCCGGCGTTTATTAATTACATTCTACAAAAGGGGTCTAAAAGCCTAAATGAATCTAGAATGAGCGGGTGTCCAAACTTTACGTCTCACCAACATCTAGGGTCAGCACGAGACAGGACCTCACTTAGAAAGACTCATTCTACTACTGGAGAAGCCTGGGATCAATCCTGCGACGTCTAGCTGGCAAAGCTAGTAGCCTAATCACTACATGCCACAACAGTGAATTCAGAATAGGCTTCAGAAACATGGGGTTTACTAGAAGTAAACCCCTCCAAAACCTACAAGCTTTTTCATACAAAAATAATACTAAACATAGATTTAACATACCTTTCAATATACTTTCTATTTCCCGACACGATGTTGTAGGTATACGTTACAACTTGACCTGCTGCTAAAGTGTTCGTTTTTCTCAGGGTTTATATATATATGAATACTACCAGAAAATCATGCCTACTCATATTACCTTGCTCAATTCGTGGCGAGGTGGAGATACCGGCCACAAATAAAGCTAGATAGCAAAAATCGAGTTCAAATAGTATATTTCCCATAGGAAAAATTGATGAAACGACCCTATAAATCAATGACATGACTCCTGTCAAAACGAACACCCACACAATACGTGACGGGAATAAAAATCATATATGGCACAATTTGGCGGTTGGCGATTTTTAGGCAAATTGTATAGGACTCGGCCTTATAGCGGCCCCCTGTATTATAAAAACAGCTCTCTATAAACCACTCATGCATACATCGTATGATATGTGCATGACTTGTTCATGGAGCAGCACAGTTTGCGTACCATATTTCACCTAAAATATTTCACACGCACCGCCCTACCATATATCTACTAAAATAATTTAGATGTGCATAAGCACCAGAGAGGTTTCCTATTCCATCTCGTAACAAAGGTTTCCCCTTTTGGAGAAAAAACAATCAGAAATGTTTTTTCTTTGTGTACAGAGATGGAATAGGATGAACCTATCTAAACAAGACAGCTATTTACACAACAACCGTGCGAAGAATTACCTACTAAGGTAGTCTGCCCCCAAATTTTCCTGGCCCCGAATTGCAACAATCCGAAATCTATACGGCTGTAGTTTCATTGCCCAACGCATAATTCGAGGATTGAGAACTTTTGCTGTTTGCATATAAGACAAGGGCTTATGGTCTGTCTCAAGCAG
Source organism: Lucinisca nassula (assembly GCA_963580285.1). NCBI lineage: Eukaryota > Metazoa > Mollusca > Bivalvia > Lucinida > Lucinidae > Lucinisca > Lucinisca nassula. The sequence goes on along the minus strand of CAUZLF010000317.1, from coordinate 17,536 downwards.
GAATTCTACTCCGTAAAGATACTTGCGAAATTTCTCAACACCCCAGATAATAGCCAAACATTCCTTCTCTATTACAGAATAGTTTTTCTCACGAGGCAAAAGTTTCTTGCTGGCATAAGCAATGGGAAGTCGTCCTTCCCCTTCAAATTCTTGGAGCAAAACGGCTCCTATACCAACATCAGAAGCGTCCGTCCGGAGTAGGAACGGATTCCCATCATGAAAGATAGGAAGACGAAGAATAGGACTAGACGTGAGTCTATTCTTCAGGGTCTGGAAAGCCTTTTCATGATGGTCCTGCCAGTCTGTGATCTTGTTTGGTCTACTTTTCTTAGTTAAATCTGTCAAAGGGGAAGCAATAGATGAGAAATTTGGAATGAAACGGCGGTAGAAACCAGCCAACCCAAGAAATGACTTTATTTGTCTCTTAGTAGAAGGTCGAGGAGCATCCTTTATAGCTTGTATCTTGTCTTCTTGCGGTCTTACTGACTGAGCAGCTACACTGTGACCAAGACATTCGATACTGCTATGCCCAATCATACACTTTGAAGGTTTTGCCGTCAACTTGGCTGTCCTAAGTCTATCCAAAACTTCACGTAATGACGTCAAGTGGTCTTTCCAAGTTTCGGTAAAGATCCACATATCATCGCCGAAGCTATCAACGTTAGAAAGTTCGGACAGAATCATTCTCATCAACCTGCAAAATGTTGCTCCTGAGTTTACCAAACCGAAGGGCATAGTTTTGAATTGAAACAAGCCTTTGGGGGTTTCGAACGCAGTTAGGGGTTTTGCCTTAGAAGTCATTTTTACCTGCCAATAACCTTTTGACAAATCTAATTTGCTAAAGTATTTGTGCCCCGACATTCTATTTATAACCTCCTTCATATTTGGCATTGGTTCTGCATCGAACTCCGTCACTTTATTAAGTTTACGGAAGTCAATGCAGAACCGCACCGAACTATCTTTTTTAGGGACAAGTACTACAGGGGATGAGTATGGAGATATTGATGGCTCAATAACTCCTAAATCTAACATATCTTGAATTTCTTTTTCCATTAAATCCCGTACTTTATATGGTATTGCATAACCTTTTGACCTCACTGGTTCCGACGTCAGCAACTTTATGTCGTGTTCTATTCGGTCAGTTCGTCCTGGTACACTGGACAGTACGTCCGGGTATTCTTTTATCAACGTCTCTATTTCTTTACGCTGATCCTGCGTTAACATTTCTGAAATATTGACGTCCTTAAACGTCTCTGGTTGCTTTGCAGTAGGAAAAGCGCAATCTTCCAATGAGAATTCGTCAACGTCATCATTTTCAGTTGACGGAATGGACTCTACAGAAAGCAAGCAATGTGACGTCACATTCTGACGTTCCACATATTGCTTCAGTATGTTAGCGTGATATGTGTTAACATTTCCATTGACGTCAATCTTATAATCCATTCTGTTCACTACCTCAACCACTTCATAAGGACCTTTCCATTGAAGCAATAATTTATTACTGTCTGTCGGTGGTAACAACAGCACTTTATCGCCGACGTCAAATTTACGCGACCTCGCGCCTTTATCATAATAAGCTTTCTGCTTAATCTGAACCTTCTTTAAATTATCACGCGCTAATTTGCATGTCTGCTCTAACCGTTCCCTAAGCTCAATAACGTATTGATACGTCGAAAGAACTTGCTCATCGCGTACCTCTTCAGCCCATAATTCTCTTAATATTGCCATTGGACCTCTGACGTTACGTCCATATAACAACTCAAAAGGGGAGTATCCTAAAGACTCTTGTGGGACTTCCCTTACAGCAAATAATAAAGCTGGAAGATATTTATCCCAATCTTTTGGACGTTCAGCACACATGCGACGTAACATCTGCTTTAACGTAGCGTGGAAACGCTCTATCAGTCCGTTGCAAATTGGGTGTCTCGGACTACACGTTAACTGTTGAAGAGAAAGAAGTCTGCTGACTTCCTTCATTACCTCAGCAGTAAACTGTGATCCACAATCAGTCAACATTTCATCAGGAATGCCAACCCTACTAAACATTTCAATAAGCGCTTCCGCGACACGTTCCGTCTCAATACTCGGTAAAGCTATCGCCTCTGGATACCTTGTCGCATAATCTATCATGGTTAAAATATACCGAGATTTCCTATCAGATCGAGGCTCAATTGGACCAACTATGTCCACTGCCACCCTCTTAAATGGCGTATCAATCAATGGCATTTTTCCTAGAGGTACTTTAGTGACCCGACCTTTCTGAATAGTTCTCTGACAAATATCACAAGATTTACAAAATCTAGCGACATCACCGCAAATACCGGGCCAGTAAAACTCAGTTACAACTCTATCCAATGTCTTCCTAATACCCATATGTCCAGACATAAGCGTTTCATGAGCCAGTTTCAACACCTTTCCTCGGAAACTTTGAGGGACCACAAGTTGGAAAGAGACTTTGTTACCCTTGGTGAACTCCCTATATGCCAAACCCTTTTTCTCAATAAACCTAGTTTCACCTCGGTTTAAACCACGACTCACAGTCTTGTTCCCAGATACAACCCTTTTCCTGATGTTTTCCAAAGTTGGATCATCAACCTGAGCTTGCTTGAAAGCCTCCTTGTCATCGTTAATGATCTGATCGGGAACCTTAAGTTTTCTGTAAGGCTTCTCCATAGTGCAGTTTATATTTTACTTTTGGTCCTTTGAGATCAGCGTGAATATTCTGAGAAATCGGAAATAAATTATTGGTTTAGACTCATATTCTAGACAGGTTTTTAATTATTTGGACCCCATTTTGATTTATATCAGTCTTTGAATCGACTGCCTATTCGAAATTCGCAAAATTGCAGTATGTTTCCTCTGGCTTTCTTTGCCGGATCATTACAGGGTCACTGATGTGGCTTTATTAGCCGAAACTACGTAGTATGACCCATCTTCTTTCTTATGAATGTTTTCATTGCTCTTAAAGGAACTCATTTTTGATTTTTATTTCTCATCCTGCCTAGTTTGAGACCTAGTTACAGCCGCAGCTGAGAAATGAGACATATCAGGAAGTTTTGATCCATCAATGTTACCGATAACCAAATCGTACAACGTATCATCCATACACAAAGCTTCAGTTTTCCCAGTGAAAAAAAGGACAATCAATGTCAATCATTGCCAAAGGATACCTTTGTGTGGATTCATCAATCAACGTAACATTTGATTCCTTCCCTATTAACTGACTATCCGAAACCAAACTTCTCCGAACGACACAGCCTGTACACCCAGTATCTCTTAATACAACCACCTTTTTATTATTAACCAATCCTTGTGCCGTCGGTAACCTTGCCTTTAAGAAGTAACAAACACCTTCCCTAGTTTCCTTACTACACTCCTCCCTATCCGAAATCAAAGGATCACCAACCTTATTTTCAAAAATACTTCCAATCTCATCACCTTTCCTAGTTACTTCCGTCTGACAAAAACTAACTTGGTGTGCTGCGCCACGTGGTGTGCTATTATTTTTACCGCGTCCGCGAAAAGACCTTCTAAAATTACCACGACCACGTGTATAACCACGACCTACATTCTGCGTATTCTCATTCTTAACCTGAGAACCTTGAGTCTCTACGCGCGTGTTAAAATTTTCCTTAACACCGCTATCCCCAACTCCAGTTGCTCCTACCTCTGCGCTATACAATTGTTTCCTGTCGGGGTTCTTAAAACATTTAATTGTTAAATGCCCCTTACCGCATATGCTACACTTGATATCCGGTCTACCACTCGGTTTGTTCGAGTCAACTTTGTCCTGTTTACCCTGCGCTGCGCCTCTATTATCGCGTTGCCCCTTATTAATGCAACTATATACGCCCCCGCGCGCTTCTGCAAACAAATCTGCCTCCCTAGCCATTTCATCTAAATTACCAAACTGTTTTGGCTTCAGATGTACATACAGTTCTCTATTACATGACTCCAGGAACTGATCCCTTGCCATGAAATCACAGACAGCCGGAAAAGATTTTTCTATCTTTGCCATATTAAGCCATTTTTCTAAATAACTTCTCAGTCTACTACTGAACTGTATGAACGTTTCTGATTTCTCGGGCCTACTATAACGAAACTGCTTCCTAAATCCGCGCTCTGTCATGTCAAAATTCTTTAATAAAGCGTCCTTTAACTTTTCATAATCCGCCGCATCCTCATTTGACAACCGGTCATATACATCAAGTGCGCGCCCTTTGAGCAATGCACTTAAATACGCGGCCCAAACACTCTTATCCCATTTATTAGCCGTAGCATATTTCTCAAACCTAGATAAATAACTATCCATTTTATCTTTACCCTCTTCAAAATAAGGTAACTTAGGATCCCGGGCATGAGCCACCTTCTCAGCTTTTTGCTTTTCCAATTCTAGCTCGAGCTTCGCTCTCTGCATTTCTAACTGATTCCTTAATTCTTGGTGCTGTAGCTCAAACCCATGTTTTATTTGTTCTAAATGGGCCTCACTAATCTCTTTTGCCTCCCTTTCAGTCTTAATGCGTGCCATTTCAAGTTCCTTATTAACATTCAACATAGCTAGTTCATGTGCCCTTTCCTTTTCTTTTTCAGCCCTTTCCTTTTCCTTTTCCTCCCTTTCCTTTTCTTTTTCTGCCCTTTCCTTTTCCTTTTCTTCAGACCTTAACCTTTCTAAATCCCTTTGCTCTTGCCTTTCTGCCCGCTCAATATCTTGCTGCTCTTTAACAAAACCTTGTAACTCCTTCCCCTCATAACCTTAGTCCTTTCCCATTTGCATTAAACGCTCCATTATTGATAACGTAAATCTCACGTTACTATCAAAACCACTATAAACTGATCAGTTATGACCAGTGATATTTGAATGGGCTTAACTAAAACGTTAAGATATGTGTTATACGCGTTAATCTAACTAAAACGTTAGTTATTAAAGCACACGCGATTTGAAATGTCAAATGCTTTCAGCAAAGTATGACGTTGCGCACTGGTAGTCTAATATGACGTCATAAACTGACGACGTTTACAGTAAAATGCTACAATCCGAAGTTTTATCACATTACAAAACTCCGATCACAACAAGTCACCATTAATGTTTCTATTACGTCATACCTAACCTCAAGCCACAGCGTAAATATTAACGCTACCGTTATGTCAACGTCAGTAAATTGTTAACGTCACTACGTCAGAACCATGTGTGGGTAAGATCAATTAGTAACTCCAGTTTAACTTATTAGAATGTCAGGTAACACAATTAATTGGGGTCTACTTAAATTTTTCGTTACCAAGAAACAGTGGGGTTTGCCTTGCCTTCCTGCTCAGAAATTATCGACTTGTCAGTATCCATTCAGTTGAATACATGGGTTTCGCACTTCATCAACGCAGGAAGGAAGATTAAAGTTAATTTCTAAATGTGGCTGTCAATGCATTTTTTTTTTTTTTACAGTTGATGATTCAGAGTATCAATGTGCTGTTCCACAGCCGGGAACACCAGCCAGAGATCAAATCCTCACTTCACTGACACCAACTGTTACATGTGGGTTTACGGCGTCCCGCAAACCCCCATGCTGACAAGACAACCGAGCGTGATCTCTGACAGGTGTACGGGCAGCTGTGGGGTAAGGCACAAGAAAGATGTTAGATGAATGACATGAATTATTTACAGTATCTACATACAACACTTACTAACACAAAACATCACAATTTGTTGCTTCTGTAGCCAACTCACGACGTCCGCTCCGAAGGCAAAACAATGTTCTGTGCTCGGAACGGGTGACGTGAATACCTACAGAAGCAAACAACAAAAACAACAACAAAAACAAAAGAAGAAACAAAACAAGACGCGACTGGCCAGTTTATAACTTAGGGTGAATTCCCCCTCTCGCGTGAAACTTCCTCTCGCGAACTTGTGCAAACTGCACACTAGTCTATCGACATAGTTGCCGATCACAGGTTGCCGATCACAGGTTTAGCGATCGTCCGAATATCCTGCAGGTTAGTTGACCTCTTTTATGGTCTCACATTTGTTGACAATGAACAATGATTCTGATTCTAGTCTACGCTGATTACGGCGGTCTGTCCGCCCTTGCTGGACCCTAACGCCTAGCGTCGTACCAGTACCTGCTGCTATGAAGCAGGGAGCAGCAGGTCACACATTGTCGTGCCTGCAAATTACGATAACTGGACTAAGACACGAGTCACAAAACATACATGCTATATCATGATCCCCCTCCCGGAGAAGTAAGAATATGTTCATGCATATACCGTTATTGCGCATGCGCCGACCAGACATTCAGGCTGATTAGTGCATGCGACAAATAGCCGTACAGCAGAACTCAACTTGACTGTGCATCAAATTATCAGCACCCAGCGCTTGACACAATAATACTCAAAGTTCATGTTTCCTTACTGAGCACTACAGAAATCAATTAATGCTCACTACTACTGAGCATAATACTCATCAAATTTGTGCTCACTACATTATCACAAGTAAGAGGCAATTGAACAGACCACGCCTTTGCGCTACCTGGTCAGCCGCCAATTACAGGAAACATAACAATCTCTATTTCATATCCTTCTCCGCGACACGGCTCACAAATATAGCTATTCACAAATTCATTACATTAATAACAGATAGAAATTACAAACAGAAGATTTTCATCTATAATCCACAACATTTGTTAGTGTCTCATAAGGGCCAACACTGTTTGCCGTAAATTCTCTCTGTATTTGGTAGGCACCCCGTCACAACCGTCCTCGCGACGCCGATGACGCAGCTGACGTCATCCCCGCCGCTCAGGCCGTTATGACGTGTGGCGACCAAATACTCCCACTTATCATCATCACGTTCTTTATATGTACATACATGCACAAACTGAGTTATCAGACAAAAACGGCATCATTACAAAATGAACTCGTAATTCTTCTTGAACAAAATTATTTCTAATCAACGTGAACATGCTTGTAAAATAAAATTCATTACGGTTCATCATCACGGATAACCCAACAGGCTCTTGTAAGAGTTTGCCCTGATGATGAAGATATGGTTAAACCCGTCTTAAGTTTACGTCCCCTCTACACCTAATATCATATTGGGACGGAACCACGGTTTTCTAACCACAGCTAGTCAAAAGTCATGGATCAAACAAGTGACCCGGCGTTTATTAATTACATTCTACAAAAGGGGTCTAAAAGCCTAAATGAATCTAGAATGAGCGGGTGTCCAAATTTTACGTCTCACCAACATCTAGGGTCAGCACGAGACAGGACCTCACTTAGAAAGACTCATTCTACTACTGGAGAAGCCTGGGATCAATCCTGCGACGTCTAGCTGGCAAAGCTAGTAGCCTAATCACTACAGGCCACAACAGTGAATTCAGAATAGGCTTCAGAAAGTTGGGGTATACTAGAAGTAAACCCCTCCAACACCTACAAGCATGTTCATACAAAAATAATACTAAACATAGATTTAACATACCTTTCAATATACTTTCTATTTCCCGACACGATGTTGTAGGTATACGTTACAACTTGACCTGCTGCTAAATTGTTCGTTTTTCTCAGGGTTTATATATCTATGAATACTACCAGAAAATCATGCCTACTCATATTACCTTGCTCAATTCGTGGCGAGGTGGAGATACCGGCCACAAATAAAGCTAGATAGCAAAAATCGAGTAGATAATGGATTTGCGTTCAAATAGTATATTTCCCATAGGAAAAATTGATGAAACGACCCTATAAATCAATGACATGACTCCTGTCAAAACGAACACCCACACAACACGTGACGGGAATAAAAATCATATATGGCACAATTTGGCGGTTGGCGATTTTTAGGCAAATTCTATAGGACTCGGCCTTATAGCGGCCCCCTGTATTGTAAAAACAGCTATCTATAAACCACTCATGCATACATCGTATGATATGTGCATGACTTGTTCATGGAGCAGCACAGTTTGCGTACCATATTTCACCTAAAATATTTCACACGCACCGCCCTACCATATATCTACTAAAATAATTTAGATGTGCATAAGCACCAGAGAGGTTTCCTATTCCATCTCGTAACAATCGGAACCCGTATTTTATGATGACTTAGTATATAAATTCAGAGAACATATAACCGCAATGACTGCAGAACCCACTTTCGTAAAATCATTCTCCGATATAAAAAGATTGGGTACAACATAAATGTTATACGGCAGACTACATGCATGATAGGTACCCAATCACGGTTGACAACTTTGCTTCCCTCTTTAATTACACGCCGATGGGTCAGGCCTCAGATTCTATGAGGGTTCCAGCGTAAAGGCTTACTGAGAATTAGAGAGATCTAATTCAATGTAATGTTGGTTGGTACCTGATGCTCTGCCTCAGGTCGGGCCCATCGGATTCTTACTGTTGGTTGTCTTTTGCTCTAGCATTTCAGTGGTTTCTTGCTGTCGAGTCCTCACCGTTGTTACATCTCTGTGGTTGTTTGATTTTTTGTGTGTGTGTGTTCACGGAGACGTTGCACTGGTGAGGAGGCCTGCATGCGGACTGAACAAAATTTTTGTATAAATCGCGTCGGAAGTAAGGGCGAGCATTGTGGCCACATAAAATCGATTTTAGACACCCACCCCAGTGGAATTCGATTCCGCTGACCGTTCCAAGGCGGTTCTTCTGTAGCGGTTTATTTTTGTTATGGTTTGTCTTTTGGTGTTTGTGTCGCTTATATTATTTCATTTTGGATAGCCCATTGGCCATTTTGTGGGAAAGTAACTGTCCTTTTGTCTTTCCGCTGTTAATGTTTCCATTAGGTTGTGTTGTTTCATATTTGTGTTTCCTTCCCTTTGGTGTCTCTGATGGGACCTTAGGTTAATTCTATCGATTCCTGAACATTGCCTCCACTTCTATTTTGATCGTCTAGTTTGTCTACATATGACTTCACTATTTATACCATTCTATCGCATAATTTGACAACAGATAAAGCAATTGATTTATTTCAAACGACGTTTACTCGAGAGGGATCATTATAGTTATAGAGGATCTATCATGAATGCTCATGTATTATTGAATTTATTAAACGAGTTGAGGAAAAGGGATAAAATGCGAGGCTTTGTCGAGCATTTTATCCCTTTTCCTAAACGAGATTAATAATTCAATAAAACTTGAGCACGAATGCAAGATTCTATTTATCATATGACTTTTAAAATGCATTTTATTCACGATTGTTTACAAAATGTCAATATTCCGCCATTAGTAAACGCGACGTCGTTAAGGACGTCGCACATGTAACGTTACGGGACGTATCTTGCTAATTTGCTTATTTAATCCACTAGTGGATTATCGAAAATATTACATGACGTTATTACACTCTCAGACGCGACGTCATATGATAAATCTTGTAATAAAACAAAACACGCATCTTTATCTCTGAAGTACATTAAAATCATATGTTATGGTCATGTCAAGTAGTTTGTGATGCCCTTACATCCCGTTTGGTGAATACCATTATAAGATTTGGTAATACAATCAATAGACGAAATGTGGTTATTTCGATGGGAACTATGAGTGTATCTCTTGTTGCAAATATGTTTTATTTTGTTACATGCTCTCTCTCTCTCTCTCTCTCTCTCTCTCTCTCTCTCTCTCTCTCTCTCTCTCTCTGATGAAACACAGGCTGATTTAATGTGTGCGTTTAATTCAACATCTAGATTTATGCATGATTTACATAATATTGACAATTTATTTTTTGAGCAAATGGTTGATAAGATTTAACCTCCTGAACTAAAACTGAATGGGGCTAATTCCTTGGTTATGGCACCAACCATTTAGATTGAGATCTGTCGGTCTCTAATGGTATAATCGCATTTAAGATATACGACAACAGGAATGATTTTGACTTTGATATTGTAAAGTGGGAGTGCCCATTTGGGGGTATTCTGGCCTTGTACCAAATCTTTTTATTTTTTGCCGGTAAACAGCATAACGTGTCCTTTATTATTGCATACCTCTGGTCGCGCGCAAGGTTGGGGTTTTTCGAGCTACAGGTCTTTAAAAGTGGGTGGGGTAACTTAGCATGACACTGTATTGGATTTTGAAAGTTAACTCTGGTTATTACCTGTGTGCTCTTTCACTGCAATTTGTATTTAGGTAGACTGAAGGATGTCTGAAGTGATGTTAAGAAACATTTTTCAAAACAATATTGCAACTTAGGAAGATAAAATGGTTTTTCTAAACGCTAGGATATTTTTACTTATTTTTTAACCTTAATCATCAAAATTTTTTAAGTTTTTGGTAATATGGGAGGAAACCAATGATGATTCTTGGATAGCAGTATCATTTTTAATCCCACGTCGTGAAGCGGAGCGGAGATTATAGGAAAGGCCTTCGTCTGTCCGCTTGTCTGTCCATCCGTGCCTGTCCATCCGTCTGTCTGTTCGTAACACTTTGTTGTCCGCTCCATATCTCCTGAACCCTTTGATAGATTAACATTAAACTTTGGTCAATCATTCGTCTCAGTGAGCTGATATGCAGAACCCATAAATGAACCATGCCAACTCTAGGCGAAGGTCACAGTTGAAGGTCATGAGTTTGAAACATTAAATTTTGTGTCAGTTTCATATCTCCGTTATCCTTGGAAGGATTTTCATTAAAAAATGGTCAAATATTCTTCTCAGTGAGCTGATGTGCAGAACCCATAAATGAATCATGCCGACACAAGGTCAAGGTAACATTTGAAGTTCAAGAGATTGAAACTTTTAATTTTGTGTCCATTCCATATCGCTTTTACCCCTGCAAGAATCCTCGTTAAACTTTTGTCAATCATCCCCCCTCAGTGAGCTGATGTGCAGAACCCATCAATGAATCATGCGAACTCAAGGTCAAGGTCACATTTGAAGGTCACGAGTTTAAAACTTTGATTTTTTGTCAGTTCCATATCTCCTTTACCCCTCAAAAGATTATCATTAAACTTCGGTCAATTATTCCCCTCAGTGCGCTCATGTGCAGAGCCCATAAATGAATCATGCCGACACGAGGTCAAGGTCACATTGGAAGGTCACGAGTTTGAAACTTTGAATTTTGTGTCGGTTTCAAATAGCATTTACCCTTCAAAGGATTTTCATTAAATTTTGGTCAAATGTCCCCCTCAGTGAGCTGATGAGCATAACATATAAATAAACCACTTCGACACAGGGTCAAAGTCAAGTTGAAGGTCACGAGTTTGAAACTTTGAATTTTATGCCCTTTCCATATCTCCTTTACCCCTGGAAGGATTTTCATTAAACTTTGGTCAAATATTCCCCTCAGTGAGCTCATGTGCAGAACCCATCAATAAACCATTCCAACTCAAGGTCAAGGTCACAGTTGAAGGTCAAGAATTTGAAACTTGGAATTTTGTGTCTGTTCCATATCTCCGTTACGCCTGGAAGGGTTTTCATTAAAACTTATGTGAAATATACCCCCACAGTGAGCTGGTTTACAGAACCCATACATAAACAAGGCCAACTCAAGATCAAGGTCACAGGTGAAAGTCACAAGGTTGAGCCTTGATACAATGTGCGGCGAGGAATTTGGCTGCCCCTCAGACTGCTTTCTTGAATCAGTACAATTGGTAATAGATATGGAACGGACACAAAATTCAAAGTTTCAAACTCCTGACCTTCAACTTTGACCGTGACCTTGAGTTTGAATGGTTTATTTATGTGTTATGCTCATCAGCCCACTAAGGGGGACATTTGACAAACATTTGATAAAAATCTTTTGAAGGGTAAATGAGATTTAGAACCAACACAAAATTCAAAGTTTCAAACTCATGACCTTCCAATGTGACCTTGACCTGAAGTCGGTATGATTCTTTTATGGGCTCTGTACATGAGCTCACTGAGGGGAATAACTGACCGAAGTTTAATGAAAATCCTTTGAGGGGTAAGGGAGATATGGAACGGACAAAAAAATCAAAGTTTTAAACTCGTGACCTTCCAGTGTGACCTTGACCTTGAGTCGGCATGGTTCATTTATGGGTTCTGCTTATCAGCTCACTGAGGGGGACGTTTGACAAAAGTTTAACGAGAATCCTTGCAGGGGTAAAGGAGATATGGAGTGGAAACAAAATTCAAAGTTTCAAACACTTGACCTTCAAATGTGACCTTGACCCTGTGTCGGCATGGTTTATTTATAGGTTCTGCTCATCAGCTCTCTAAAAAGAATATTCAGCTCACTGAGACGTATGATTGACCAAAGTTTAATGTTAATCTTTCAAAGGGTTCAGGAGATATGGAGCGGACAAGAAAGTGTTACGGACAGACAGGCGGACGGACGGACTGGCCCGGACGGACGGACAATCGGCCAGACGAAGGCCATTCCTATAATATCCGCACCGCTTCACGACAGGGGCTTAAAAATAATTCTGTTATCCAAGAATCATCATGGGTTTCCTCTCAAATTACCAAAGAACTTCAAACCTTTTAATGATTAAGGTTAAAAAATAAGTAAAAATATTGTAGCGTTTGGAAAAAGCATTTTATCTTCCTAAGTTGCAATATTGTTTCGAAAAATGTTTCTAAACATCACTACAGGCATCCTTCAGTCTACCTAAGAAGAAATTGCAGTGAAAGCGCACACAGGTTATAACCAGAGTTAACTTTCAAAATACCCTACAGTGTCATACTAAGTTTCCCCACCCACTTTTAAAGACTTGTAGCTCGAAAAAGCCCAACCTTGCGCGCGACCAGAGGTATGCCATAATAAGGTACACATGTTATGCTGTTTACCTGCAAAAAATAAAAAGATTTGGTGCAAGGCCAGAATACCCCCAAATGGGCACACACACACACACACCCTCCCCCCTTTCCCGTTCTTAGACGGTATGTGTCCCCCTCTCCTTCATATGGAGTATATATTTCTCAACTTGTTCATTTCACTAGAGTTTCTTCTCGGAATAAACTTCTTATTGCTAAGCATCTTAAACAGGGCTATCGTTATCAAAAACGTAAGAAAGCATTTTATAAATATTATCGACACCTGTCTGAACTTATTGAAACAAACAAGGGTAATTCAAAGATACTTCGGCAATCCAACCTACGAGCTCTCGGCTAAAATTCATCACAGTTATTCAATATTATTTGTTTACAGTTTGCTCTAATCTGTATCATTACGAAAACACACCTATACAAATACATTGTAAATTTTACTATCGTAAAAATGAAAAATTTAAGCCGTGAAATTGTGATATTTTTTCTTATTTCTGCTCAAAATATAGATTGTGAGTACTCGTTAGAACCGCCTTATTGAGGCGGTTCTAACGAGTACCCACAACGCGTACCCACAATCGATTTGTTAGAGCAGAAATAAGAAAAATAAGGTTTACCCCCTGTAAACCCCAGTTTTACTATATAGAAGTGGGGTTCAAGGGGGTCAAAATTGTACAGGCGTGGTTTCGTGATGGATATTCTGTGGCGATTTATTGATTGAGTTAGTAACAACGAGCAGGAATCCATACAGGTACCTCGCACTTCCTAGCCAAAATATCAAAGGAAAAAGAACACGCACATTAAATAATTCACGGCAATGAAAATGTCACAGACAGAAAGCCAAAAGGACCGTTACTGTCCAACATAATGGCTAAACAGCTCTCCAAAGTAAGATGATAGCAATACATACATGCAAAGACAAATTATTAGACTACGAACCACCACAGAATAAGAGGAAGATTTGTTTGTTTGTTTTGGAGATTAACGGCCCAGTCAACACTATTTAGGTCCTTTTGAAACGGTCAGTTTACCTATCCACACTTTTTCTGGGCAGGCTAAGCGGTTAACCAGTACAGTGCACATTCTTTCTCCAGAAAATGACTTTTTGAATCAGCGGTAGAGAATGACCGTACAGAAGTTTTCACGATCAATCTCCACGAAAGAATGTTGCCGAGCCCGGCACATCTAAGGAAAAAAGTCAGTTAAATAATACTGGGAGTGGAGCTTAAATCGATTTTAATGGTGCCATGTTGTTTGGATAGGCTTAGCGCGAACCCACACCCTTCAATATCTAAAATAGTCTTCTCTCTCTCTCTCTCTCTCTCTCTCTCTCTCTCTCTCTCTCTCTCTCTCTCTCTCTCTCTCTCTCTCTCTCTCTCTCTCTATCAGCTACTCTGTGAGACAATACGTAATTTTGTAGGTGCAGTCAACTTAACGATGATTCGGACAAAGCCAGTACGTTCAAATGAACCTGAGGAAGGATGTCTGTCTTCACTCTCTGTGAGTCACTCCACCAACACATACGACTTGTCAACAACGCAACAGATGGTAACAACCGCACTGACGAGCAACGGTACGTTTGGAGCTCTCTGATTAATGTTCTGTACGATTCACCACATCGTAAGATATGGATCAATGTTGCCTGTGTAATGCCTGAGAAAAAGATATGTTTGTCTTCGGGAAGTTTTGTTTGATTTGAGGTTTAACGTCCCCATCAACACTGTAAAGGTCATTTTGGAGACGTTGCTTCCAATTTTGTGGGACTTTTACCCGACATTGAGATGAGATGACATCTTAAGACCTGCCGCACAATGAAACCAATAGGGTTTATAAGCATGGACGGGCCGACTCGCACCGCTTTTTCTGGCCAGGCTTAGATCCTTTAAGCGGTTTACCAGTAATCATGTGCGGGTTGGTTTCAGCTCTGCGTGGAAGCATCATGCAGCCCATCTATTTCTTCAAAATATGAGCATGCGCATGACAAAAATGTTCTAGAAAGGGTTATCCTTTGGAAGCAAGAAATACACCACCAAACTGGAAAAAATGGAGTGTACATGTTTTCGCGGCCAGACTAGCTCATCAGTGACCCTCAAATATTTTCAAAAATACAAATGATTCCAAAGGACAAGAAAATATAAACTACACTCTGATGTAGGGCAGGGAGACCTACATTAAGACCGGTGTGACCAGCAGAGGCTAAAATCCACCCGGGCACCCATCCACTATGACAAGATCTCTTTGCATATATGAGCCCCGCCAAGCGAATTTGTGTCTTCGAGCATTTCGTCATGACCAACTTTAACTGCGCATGCCCAGTCATTCAGAGGGGCCAGGGATATGGCTTTCTGTCTGAAGGTTCCTCTTGATTCACTGCTTGTATGAGCGAGCAGGGAAGGTTCTGGCGAGACTGCGCGGATGCGCAGGCTCGCCTGAACCTTCGCTGCTTGCATAGGCGATAAGTACCAAAATCGCTTGACGGGGCCTATATATTGGCCTATAGAAGGAACATGCGATCAGCGAAGACACTGATCAGACTGCGCGAATGCGCAGGCTGATCAGAGTCTTTGCTGGTTGCTCAAGCCTTCTTGTAGATTTTGTCATGCGCTGGCTCATATAATAACAATTTAAAATGGCACATGCATATGCAGTGTTACCTATACGACTCTGGATTTTATGTCTTCTTCCATCATTTCCACCACCTGAGGTGCGCCGGAATGGGGCATATCATTTTCAGTGCAGACGCAGCGTTGGCATAACCGTCTTAACGATTTGTCTAAGTCTTAAACGGGTTTAGGGTTAGGGTTAGGGTTACGGTTAGTGTAAATTTTCCTTTTTTTTTGATGGTGATGTTCCTCGTGCGCCATCCTATGGCGTTTATATTTCGCAATTAATTCGATTTTCTAGAGTGTGTAGTCATGTAACTGACTTCAACACTCGTAATAAATTATTAACGGCTAAACTCCTTAATCAGGGTTATCGGTACCATAAACTACGCAAAGCCTTTTCGAAATTTTATAGACGCCATTCTGATTTAAGTTCAAAATTCAATATTGGACTAAAATCTCTTCTGCAACAAGGTCTATCGGAACCCAAATTTTATAGTGACTTAGTATATAAATTCAGAAAAATATATAACCGCAATGACTTCAGCACCCAATTTCGTAAAAACATTCTTCGATATAAAAAGATTGGGTACAACATGGATATTATACGACAGACTGCATGCATGGTAGTTAACCCAATCACGGTTGGCAACTTTGCTTCCCTCTTTAATTGCACGCCGGTGGGTCAGGCCTCAGATTCTATGACGGCTCCAACGTAAAGGCTTATTGAGAATTAGAGAGGTTCTAGAGAGTTCTAATTCAAGGTAATGTTGGTTGGTGTCTGATGCTCTGTCTCTGGTCGGGCCCATCGGAGGCTAACTTTTGGTTTTCTTTTGCTCCAGCATTTCAGTGGTTTCTTGCTGTCGGGTCCTCACCGTTGTCTCACCTCTGTGGTTCTTTGATTTTTTTTTGTGTTCACGGATATGTTGCACTGATGTGTTAGGAGACCTTCATGCGGACTGAACAAATTATTTTTCTAAATCGCGACGAAAGTAAGGGCGAGGATTTTGGCCACGTAAATCGATTTAAGCCCCCCCCCCCCCCCCCCCCCCCCCCCAGTCTTTTTATTTTGTATGGCCATATGGCCATTTTGTGGGAAAGTAACTGTCCTTATGGCCTTCCTTTGTTTAGGTTTCCATTATTGTCTGGTCGCTTAATGTTTGTGTTTCTTTCCCTTTGGTGTCTTTGAAGGGTGGAGTAAGTTAATTGTATCGATTCCTGATCTTTGTTTTACTTCTACTTTGCTGACCGTTCCAAGGCGGTTCTTCTGTCGCGGTTTATTTTTATTGGCTCGGCTGTTTTCGAAGGAAAACGACGAGGTATTGTCATAGCTCTGGCGTCGTCTGCGTCGTCGTCTGCGTCGTCGTCGTCGTAGTCTGCATCGTCGTGCAAAAACTGGACATTTTGTAATATCTCTGCCATTTATATATATATAATACTGAACATATTTACTTGAAACACGGACTAGTTGTTCATTATGAAAATGGGAACTCATACCAATAGGTGAGGTAACCCTCAAAATATTTTTGGCACAGTTATGCCCCTTTTTCGACTTTGAATTTTTGCATCCGAGCGTTTGCACCCGCATGCAGTGCTCTTGTTATGGTTTGTCTTTGGGTGTTTGTGTCGTTTATATTATTTTATTTTGGATAGCCTATTGGCCATTTTGTGGGAAAGTAACTGTCCTTTTGGCTTCCGCTATTGATGTTTCCATTAGGGTCTGTTGTTTCATGTTTGTGTTTCTTTCCCTTTGGTGTCTCTGATGAAAGCTGTGGGTTAATTGTATCGATTCCTGACCATTGCCTCCACTTCTACTTTGGCATTCTTCTTCAAACTCGCATGAAATATATCATTGAGACATGTCTTCCAGTTGATGAGATTATATATTAGCTCGTTCATTACGAAAACACACCTATACAAATACAGTGTAACCTTTATCGACGAAAAAAATGAAAATTCTGCGATGAAAAATTGTGATATTTTTCTTATTTCTGCTCAAATATAGATCATCGAGGCGGTTCTGCGAGTACCCACCAAACCAAATAAATCTTACCCCTGCAAACCCCAGTTTTACTATATAAAGTGGGGTTCAAGGGGGGTCAAAATTATATAGGTGTGTTTTCGTGATGGTCTATTAGGTCAACGATTTGCCAACTTCAGTTTATGTGCTACATATCTCATCGTAAAACAGACGTGTTCTTACTT